>APFE030584946.1:11985-24681 GCA_000404065.3 Pinus taeda | reverse complement strand
TTGGAATGTCAATGTCATGATGTATGACAGTTTGTGGTATTTCTGTTTTGGGAAGATTTTTAGGAGTGCTATTCAGATTTTCTTTTGGGGAGGAGGGAGGTAGAGGCCGATCAAAGGAGAGTGTGTGTCTGTTACATCCTCCACAGTTACCTGATGAGGGTTTGGGACAGAGCTGTCAGCTGGTTGATTGTTGGTGATATTTCCTTTACTTTTGTTGAGATGTTTGCTATCTTTTGTTCTGCTAGATGGGGGAACATCAATGGTCCTTGTTCTTAATTTGTATTGCTTGTGTACCTTGTACACAGCGGTATCATAGCCTTGTTTAAAGTCGAAGGACTCTCCCGACTTGGTGTGAAATTGTTTTGCATCAAGGTATGGTCGGTCTTCTTCCGTGAGGAAGATTTGCTGTTCATTTTCTGAATCTATCAGGTTCATATGAGTCCCATCTGTGGGCTCAGCGAATGTAGATACCTCCACATAGTTTTCTTGAAAAGGATGCCTAATATCATGGTCAGGACTGGGCCTTCCAACGTTTGTGTTTTGGGTTTTTCTGAAGTTTGGGTTCCTTATGGCATTGGGCTGTTGACCCTCCCATGAAGTTTTTCTCTCAACATTGTCTACTCTGTCTCCTAGCCTGTGGATGCCACTGATGATAGCATCTAGCTTCTGATCGAAGGTTGAGGGTTCTTCTTTGAAAGTGGTTCTTCTCTCAGTTCTAGTTCTGTTTCTTTTAGCAATTAGATTTGCTTCCACACTCACTGCAACATCTTGCATCTCTGCAAGGATTTGAGGGGCTCTTTCCCTTAACTGATATGCCATCTCAGCATCAAAGCCATCCGGGAATTTGTATAAAGCGAGATCAACTGGAGGTCTTAGATTTTGTGGTATTGCATTGTAAACATTGTTAAATCTTGCACAGTAATCCAGAACTGTTTCCTGAGGTCCTCTTTTGATAGTATCATACTCAGATAGTATGTGTAGGGGGTCTTTCTTTTTCTCCCATCTGTTAGTAAATGCCTGGTATAAGGCTTTAGGTTTTAATATAGAATTGGGTGCAAGTGCCCTGAACTGGGTTTTGACATCACCGGTCAAAATTTGGACAAAAATCTTCATTCTTACACTCTCATCATCAATCTCATAACTCTCGAAATAATCCTGCATTTCCTTTGTATGTTGTAGGGCGGTGTAGGAGGTTGCGCCATCAAAATAGGTGATTTTTGATTGGTAGTCCTGAGGCAATGGCAATGGCGCATATCTAGCCATGATGATGGAGATAAGTGGAACAGCTAGAGCAGCGGGGATAACAGGAACAACCAGGGTAGAAGGAGTAGTACTGGTAGTAGGAGTATGGGATGGAGGTGTAGAGGAGCTGCTTGGAGACGGAGGTGATGAACCAGGGGAACTTGGGGTAGACCGGAATAAAACTTTGACAGGGTTTGGAACACTGCTTGGCTGAACTATTTCAGGACTCGCAACAGTTTGGTCTTCTTTTTGCTTTTGTTTTCTAATGATCTTATGAATTAAATTCGGATTTTCAACAACAGCTGGGCTACTTGGATCAGGATTTGATCATGTATTACGCGTTTTCTTCTTAGGAGCCAGCTCCTACTCTATTTTTTGGGAACTTTTTCTAAAAAACGCAACAACACAGGTCGACTGAGACTTTCACAGGTCAGTTTCTTCCTCTATGGGGCTGCAGACTGGTTTAATGAATTTATCTGAGGAGGTCCCCGGCAGAGTCGCCATTATGTTATTACTCAGGTTGTCCCTAGGCTCCTGTAGGGATATGGCCGAGGTAACCACAAACCAGTCTTTGGATTATAGGTTCTAGCCCACCTGCAATCAGAGAGGGCTCTTTCTTAATGATTCAACTTTGTTGATGATTTTAGGCTAGCTTTTGGCTCAGGGATTTTTGTTTGTGTTTGGATGCAAGATAGAAATTTCAAGCAAAGAGGCAAGGTAAGATGTGATAAGTTTCAAACCTTTGGGCATGGAGTCATGGATTAAGGCTTGTTGTTGGGTTTTCTTGGTCACAAGAGGATTAAGGAGCGGGATAGCCACACATGATACAGTTATCAATTTACTGAAAGGATGTAATGACGATCAGAGATGAAAGGCAAAGGAGAATCTTTCATCAAACTAAAAGAGAGGAGAAGTGGATGAATGGTTATCTAGGAGCAGCTAAGAATTCCTAAACTCTCATTCATATGTGAAAGAAACAGCATAAACAAGATCATTTAAGTATACATGTTCATAACTATTTCTGATGAAAACATGAAAAATTGCAGAAATTGAGCTTAAGGTGTAGTTAAGCAAATCCTAAGCTATTCTTTTTTTCTGCAATTTAGATGGCGAAACAGTGGTAAAACAAAACATGAAAAATTAACAGAGTTGAGAAACACTTATTGAACCATGTAGAAGCACAGGAATTCCACAATGACTCCTCGGCCAATTAAACACATCTAACAATTTCAGAATCCATGCTTTCAGCAGT
This sequence comes from Pinus taeda, assembly GCA_000404065.3. Classification (NCBI taxonomy): domain Eukaryota; kingdom Viridiplantae; phylum Streptophyta; class Pinopsida; order Pinales; family Pinaceae; genus Pinus; species Pinus taeda. The sequence goes on along the minus strand of APFE030584946.1, from coordinate 22,187 downwards.
CTTTGATTATAGAAAGTATGACAGTTACAGTGCGGGTCTCTGCTTGAAGAAAATGTCGAGATAACAAAGATTAAGCAACTTCCTCGACTCACCAACCAACCCTTACTCCATCTTTCAGGGTGGTATATATAAGTAAAATATCAGAAGTCATTTATTACAATTGACCTAACCAGGTCTGCCGGAAAAGATTTTTCTAAAAACCTAATTGTCGCTGGAATTAAATGCAGGTAAGTCCTTTGGGCTGCGCTAGAGGCAGCTGAATAAAAAAGAGTGCAATGTGGCCCTTTGAGGCTCGATGCAGTACTGCTGGAATAACTGTGCTTTGGGATCTGTAGTTCTGTTCTGGTGCGAATTAAATGTGCAATAACCATGATTTGAGAGTTTTTGAGTGGCCTCACCCTCTTTCTTTGACTTTACTGGAAGGTATTAAATTTTCTCCTGCATTGGGCCGTTGTTAAGATCTTCGCTGATACTCTTTGCCGCTACATTGATGGTCTCCACCACTTGCTGATACTCTTTGACATGTTTTTTCCCTGTTGATTTAATCTGATACTCTTTAATCTTTGTCTCTGGTCCTTTCCTGTCTTTAAACCAGATTAATTTGGCAAAATCGAGCAATTTCGGGCTTTTTCGGCACAAAACGGGCCAAGGAATAAAAAGATTCCCCAAAACGACCTATTTCCCGTAGCGATGCACAATTAGCGCTTTGCGCTAATCGTGCATCGAAAACTGCCTCTGTTTCTTGTTCCAAAGCTCTGAAGCACGATTTTTCTTCCTGCGCGAATTTTCGGTTTTTTGGCTGCTGACGTCAGCAGTACGGCAGATGATGTCAGCAACGAGTCCCTGGTACATATGTGACATGACAGGGTGCTCATACTTTAATGCAATGCGATGAACTTTTCCGATGCGATCGCAATATCGCATCGGCAGGGAACGAGAAGGTATTTACTTTGGACATGCGATGCCTGCGACTGTCGATCGTCGATATTGCAATATCGCATCGGGTAACAAAGGATGGGGCACAACTATGTGGTGAGAATATTGCGGTATGGCGACGCGAGATGGCTTACTAGGATCTGCAGAGTGTTAAGGAAATCGGCAAGGGTCTATTGCGGTCGGAAGGAGTGAGTACGTGTGTTGGAAAAGCATTTGAGGCCTCGGAAGGGGTCCGATAACCTACAAAGGGATTTTATACTTTGGAAGGAGTATATTGCATTTAGAAGATGGTTTGAAGGGGCAGCATGACTCTTGCCAAGTTTCAGACAAACTGAGCAATTCCCGGGGGTACTTATGGTTATGTTTCAACCAGGGGGAGGGATATTTACATAGGGGATGATTTACATAGTTTTAGTAGGGGGATGGGAAAAATATAGGGAGTTAAATAATAATGTCAGTAGTCAATATGGAGATGGTAAGAAAGTGCTAAGTTTTGGAGGTCTTAGGCTGCAATGGGGGGATAGAACCTTATAGAGAGAGTATGGAATTTCTTTGAGTGAAGCAGATCTTCACCCAAGCTAATGACATGAAAATGATGAAACTTAAGAGGTATCAAGTAGATATTGACCTCTTTTTGGGGATATTAGTTAATGATTTGGGGGAGATGGAGAAAGGAAGTTGGTTATGCCTGTTTTGAGCTTTTCGCATAGAACTTCCTGGTGATTATGTCCTGAGTAGAGATGACACCTAAAAACCTGGAACTGATCAACAATCAAGATTCTGTAACCTCAAAACTACCTACCCAGCCTATTTACCTAACATTTTTTCTTATTTTGGTTTGGGTGCACTTAGACTTGCAAACCCATCATTTCAATTTTTCTTTTTTATGCTTTCCTATCTACAAACTACCCTTATTTCATCCGAGGGCCCAAATTAAGCAGTTGGGCTCCTTTGATTCTCTACCTATATAAGAATCTGCCAAGATTAAGCTGTTTGGATAGATTTTCATTCTCTATATTCTAAAACAGGAAATTGAAACCTGGGGAGACCAAGATTACGCTGTTTGGACCTACCTTTAATTGAAAATTGTACAACACTGGAATAACTTCTCAAAATTTGGAAAGTAGTTAGATGAACTCTGAGTAGCCTTCTTCGTTTGGTGATTGTTAAGCAAATATGGAGCATTGCAGCATGCAAAGTATTACATATTTGGTCTATAAAAATGTCAATCATGAAATATGAGTAACCTGCTGCAGCAGGAGGCTAACACTGGGTCAGAACAATTGGTTGTAATCCTCTTGCTATTCTTGATATTAATAAAGCCATTCAAGTTTTCCTCCACATTCTTGTATGTTTGATTATATATGCATTTGTGTGGTCAATACATATTTGGTCCTGTGTTGTTTATGAATATAGATCTCTGTTCTTCGATAGTGTTATGTTGTTTTGATTCCACAGGTGCTCTCTGAAGCTGTGTAGACAAAGAAGGAGTGGCAAAGATCTATATAGAAGGAGAGGAACCAAGCAAGGAACCAAGCGCAAGACAAAGGTTGTTGTCCTTTGTTCCCCTCTTGTCTATTTTTCATAAAGGAAAGTGAAAGTAGTTTTAACTTGTTTGTTTCTAAGATAACTACCAGTCTTAGTGGGAATAGCAGATCTATGTGGACACTATTCCCGGTAACACTTTACAAGCAATGATTAAAAAGAACTCAAACTTTAAATGGAGCCAAGACGAATATAAAGCATTCAATCTGATCAAACAAGCAATTGTTAACGCTTCATCTTTAGCAACTCCAAATTTTTCTGATCCTTTTATTTTATATACATTTGCCTCTGATAGATCATATGCTGCAATATTCACTCAAGCAAATCAAGACAAAGCAGAAGCTCCAATTGCTTTTTTCAGTTCCAATTTATAGGGGGCTGAGTTAAATTATTTAGATGTGGAGAAACAAGCTTACACTGTTTTCAAAGCAATTAAATATTTCAGACCCTTTCTACTCAAAACCCATACAAAAATCATAGTACCCTTTCCAGCGGTAAGAAATCTCTTACTACAAAAAGATGTGGGTGAGAAAAGAACCAATGGGGTTACTGCCTTACAAGAATATGATGTAGAAATCAAGCTAGCAAGTATTGTAAAAGGTCAAGGCTTTTGCAAAATGCTGGCTGGAGCATTGCTTATGTCTGAAAGACCATCTGCAGAGATACAAATGTACGAGGTAAGCCTAAACGATGTTGAGTCATTATACGTCGATATCATATTTTATCTAAAGAATGGATATGCTCCTTCAAACCTTGACCACACCAAGAAAAGAGCTCTAAGGTTGAAAGCCAAACAATATCAGCTCATGAACGATGTTATTTTTAGAATAAATTATGATTATGTTCTCCTTAGATGTTTTGAGAAATATGAAGCTGAAAAAGTCTTGCAGGAACTCCACAATGGGCCAGCAGGCGGACACTATGCTGGAGACGCTATTGCACATAAAATCCTACACGCAGGCTATTACTGGCTCACATTATTCAAAGGCTTGCATAACTACATAAGGAAATGTCAAGTTTGTCAAACTGCTGCTGGGAGACAAAAGAAACCATCACTGCCGCTGCAACCAATCAACATTGAACAACCTTTTAATCAATGGGGATTGTACATAATAGGTGAGATTGTTCCTCACTCTTCTAAACAACATAGATATATCCTTAAAACAACATATTATTTTACTAAATCGGTAGAAGCAGTCCCACTCAAGACGGTTAATGCTGAACATATCATCGAATTCATAGATCAGTTCATAATCACCAGGTTTGGGTTACCTTCTGCTTTAACGTTTAATAATGCTTCATATTTTTCTGGTAATGCAATGACTGAATTTGCACTCAAAAGGGGTTTCAAGCTTAAATAATCGTCCAATTACTACCCACAGGGGAACGGGTTAGCTAAATCTACAAATAAAAAATTAATCAGAATCATTAAGCGAACCATTGATCAAAATCAAAAGAATTGGCATAATTCTTTAATATATGCTTTATGGGTAGATTGAATAACGCAGAAAGCCAAAGAAGTGATTCTTCCAACTCATTTAGCAATTCCCTCTTTGGCCTTAGTCCAATATATTGATGAAGCACCAATTTATTCCTTACAACCAAGGCAGCTGGAAATAATTAAGTTAGAAGAGCAAAGAGAACAGGCCAAAATAACTCATGCTCATCACCAAGCATTAGTAAAATCCTCTTTTGATTCAAACATGATATCCAGAAAAGACTTTTAGATAGGAGATCTAGTTTTAAAATGGGACAAGGCTCATGAGGAAAAGGGGAAACATCCAAAATTTCAATGAATGTGGCTTGGCCCTTTCCAAATCACAAAAGTCATATGTCCGTCCACTTTTATGTTACAGGATTTAACAGGAAAAAGATATTCTTTACTTGTTAACGGATAGATCCTCAAAAAATATTTTCCATAGGAGATCATTCTTCTATTTTGTAGATTAGTTTTTATTTCCATAATAAAACTAGTTGTAAATGGGTGCATTTGGGATTTTCGAAAAAGACACAAATTCTCTTTTAGATTTTATTTTTTCACTTGTATAAAAATAATTCTTTTGGAAAATTGATCATTATTATTGAAAGATACAGTTGAAGGCTCTAGGCCTAGAAATGATACTAGTTTCAACTTTTAAAATTTTGATGAAAAGTGAGATTTAGTGGGAAATTGTTTTACATCAGTCCAATGAAAGGTATCAATAGCAAAATGAAGATTATCTTAGAAAATTTCTTTCCAAAAACTCTACCGTTGTTGTCCAGAGCTATCTTAAGGAAACAATGACTTCCTCCACACCTAGGGAATTACAATGTTCAGGGAATAATCCAATGATACACTTTAACTTAAAGAGTAAAAGGTCTCATCACGCGCCGGCTTATCATGATCATAGATATTATAGCTTGTTGACTTTGCCAATACTGCATACCACAACAAGGCAATGACTCAAGATTGTTGCAATCAAAAGACAAGGGGTCTCATCACGAGCCAGCTTGTTCAGCAAAGTTATAAATCAAGTGAATGACACTGTCATAAATTGGCTACCAAACTAAGACATTGTTCTTTAAGGGTAAAAAATAAAATGAAGAGAATAAGAGTGGATATGGATTTTTCTTTGATATTGTATATTTCTCTAAGTGGGATACAAGATCATTGCTGGGTAACAGGTAACCTTGTCGAGGCTATAAATGCCTACTGACAACAGAGGCTCAACCTATGACAAATGAGCATATAAAAAACTGATTACAGAGAAGGCTTTGTTTTTATCTTTATAAACCAAGTAGTGACTGATGTACATACAAATACTAGCTTGAGGGAGTAAATAATTAAAGTTAAAAATAGAAGAAACAAAATATCATTGATAGGTAAAAGCATAATGTACTTTGTCTTTCTATAATAAAGTTTGATTTTCTGGAAAATTTTCTATTTTGGAAGTTTAGAAAATTCAAAAGAAAAGCAGAGATAACTGGTTCTTCCAAGTGAATCACCAATTATTGTGGCCAACAACAACCCCCCTTCTTATTTAGTGTTATTACTAGTACTAAATAAGTAGGGTCCCTTAGTCAAAAAATTTAAAAATCAATTAGTGCTTGTAATTCATTTTTAAATAAAACTTACCATCATAAACTTAGGAAAATACCCTTGAAAAATCTAAAAAGCTTAAGTTTTATGATAAGGTAAGAAGAAATCACTCCTTAAGAAATATCGCATCACAAAAAGGATAATGGATACCTCCTCACAAGTGAAATTCTAAGAATGTGAGATCGCGATGTGAAACTTCATCGCATCACATGCATCAAAGACCACTTACGTTGAAAAACCTCAAACTGCCGATATGCGATGATGCATATCGCAAATCTCATTACACATTAACAGATGATTTTCATATGCCGCTATGATCCAGCAATATTGCGATATTGCAATATTGTGATATTGTGATAAAGTGATAGAGCGACATAGCGATCTACAATATTGTGAAGCAAATCGCAAAAATTGCTTCGTCATAGATCCTTTCAAGCTCGCTGTTCGATAAATATTTTTCCATAAACCGTGACCTCGTTATGCGCTTTAACGCTAATTAATGAGTTAGTTGCTTGTTGTTAATGAAATATGGTTTTGTGCTTATCGAAGAGTCATTTCACGTAAGGTGGCATATTTTCTATGTCTTCAGCATTTAAAGATTTCATGTCACCTTTTCCTTATCATTATTCTCACCTCACTTGTAAATTGTAGGAACAAAGAACAAAGAACTATACAAAGTAGTATTCAGAACATCATGGGGAAGAAAGGAAAAGCTCCGAGTTCTAAAGACCAAGAAATGACACCCTTGTATACCGACACCACCTGTAACAGAGACACTAGTATTACGACTTGGGAAGGCATGTACAATCTACTTGAGGAAGAGAATCGCAAAGTGATAGAGGTTACAGCTACTGTAGGCTCACATGGGTCTTCTGAAGCATCAGTTACAGATCTAGCTTGCTCATTCTTGCACCGCGTAGCGGCGAGGCCCAAAATTCTCCCCTACACGGACATGGTTAAAAGGGTACTGGACAGGGTTGACATAAAAAACAGAAAATTTAAGACTCAGGGTCAAGAACTTACGGAATCATTATTTTCACAAAATCTAAGTTTTATATCCGCTAACAAAAAGCACGCAAAAGGCAAAAATCGCACCAGGGAAGCCCGGATCAAGAAACGGAGACAGTTTGCGATCCGCGATTAGCACCTAGCACTAATCTCACATCGCTGGGTAAAACTTCTTGAAAAGGAAAGCCTCTAATTTCTCAGTCACCTATAAGCCCATAAATTAATAGGAAAGAATACTAGAGCAATTGCAAATAGGCTGGATACATGTTTAGTAAAACCACACAGCCAATGTATGACTCTCAAATGTGTCATTAATTCTACTGAGAAGATGGCGCTAGATCTTGCCGATTCCATTTTCGCTGGATGGTTAAAGTGGGAAGTTGGCGAGCTAACTCTTCTCAAGCAAATGCTGAACACTTGCGATCTCAAGGAACAGATACATAAATAGTTAGTTGTTAGTTTTAATTTTAGAATCAATGTTAGTATAATTTTTTATTTATTTTTGCCTGAAAGAAGGACGGTCACTTAAACTGTATCCTACATTTTTGTAATAAGTTATTTTTATATTTATTTAGTAGTATTTAAACCCTTCTCATGCATTTAGAGAAGGGTTGTGAAATTTGTCAAAAACATGTCCTTAGAACATGCACTTTTGCACCCTCCGAGGAGTTTTTGATGAATGAATGGAATAGGATTTATTGATATCTGCATTTAATATCTACTACTGATGTTTCACTTCTGTACTCTTAGTGGATGTTGGATTAAGAAGAGATAAATCATTATCGCTTGAAGCTCATGAGTAGAACTAATTATAAATGGTACTTCTATCTCTTAACTATTTCTGCCTTTGTGTTAAAGTGATATTTATGTTCAGTTGTTTATATATTGATGTGTGAATGCTTGAGTTATCATTTGGTACTTCTGTATGGTGATAGCTATTTATTTATGCTTAATATATGAGTATCTTATTATGCGATATGTTTTTCACAATTGTTTCATCTAACTTTTTATATAAAGTTGTATATCTCTATTGAATTCTTTTCTCATAACAGCCAAATGATCTTTATTACCAATTGTTATTTGAAATCATTTTAGATCACATAATAGAAGGATTACACCCCGGGTTAGTGTAGAATTAGATACTTCTATTTATTAGAATACAATTGCATGTCATTAGATTAGAGTTAGAATTAGAGCATCTCACTTAGAAACTTTTAGAAAGGAAATATCAATTCTTCACACACACGACATAAATTGGGAAACTGGTCCCATATCCCCATTCGAACTCACTATATCAAACGGAAAAGGAGCTTCTAACCAAAGTCCGGACTGGGGGGTATCCCCCTTTATGTAGACCCGATTTTCGGGGCTTCGACACCTCCAAATACCTGGGAGCTCCAATGACAGAATCTGCCTTAAAGAACTCATCCTGGAAAATTCTCTTAGAAAAACTTGAAGACCGTATCTCTTCATGGACATTCAGAGCTCTCAATATGGCGAGTCGCCTCGTTCTAATCAGGGCCATGCTACAATCTATGCTGCTCTACTTCTTCACGGTCCTGGCAACACCCAAATGGGTTCTTAAAGCAATAAAAAATATTCAATGGGATTTTTTTATGGGGGAATACGAAACAAAAAAGAAAATGGGCTCTGGTAAAGTGGGAAATAGTTTGTCACCCAAAATCCTCTAGAGGCACTAGATTACAGGATCCTCAGCATAGCAACGAGGTCATGGGAGTGCGCATCTCGTGGACATGGCTCTCGAAGCCATATACTCCTTGGGCAATCCTCTAGACATGTAAGTATGCTCATAATAGACCAGTGGATGATTTAATTCGTCTCAAAGAAGTTGCCACAGGTTCTCTAATTTGGAATGCTGCCAAATAGCGTAAAGATCTAATCCAACAACACAGTTTTTGGGAAATTAGGAATGGAGATAATGCGAGGTTTTGGGAGGACTCCTGGCGGCAAAGACCAAAATTGAAGGACTTATTCACACCCCACCAGCTTCAGGATTGGGTAGAGCAACCAACGATCAAAGTAAATCAACTTTGGGAGGATGTTCACAACCAAGGCTATAGGCAATGGTTATGCTCGAACCTCATTCTTGAGCAAGCCACGCAATCCATCAAAGATAGTCTAGATACAGAACTCTCAAATAGGAAAATTCACCAATCAAATAAGAAAGACATCATCAAATGGGGTTATGAAACAAGAGGTACCTTCACTTCCCAGGAAGCATATCATATAATACTAAGGGACCATACTGTCAAGGATAGCCTCCGACACAAAGTTTGGGAACCGCCAATTTGGCCAAAAATCTCCACCTTTCTTTGGTTTCTATGCCAAAATAGAATCACTTGGGATAATCTAAGGAAACAAAGTTTTCACAAACTTTCCATCTGCCCAAATTGTAAACAGGCAGAAGAAACTAAGGAACATATCCTAAACTCATGTCTGTTAGCAACCCGACTTTGGGAGAAGGTTAGCTTCAGATGTCAAAGAGATGGATGAAATAAGGAGAATTCAACCAACACTATTCATTCTTGGGCACCTCACCCTTATAAAAGAAAGATCTTAAATGCCTTATGGAAGCTAATACCAAGTTTCCTCATGTAGACAATCTAGAAAGGGAGAAATAACCGCATCTTCAAAGACCATTCCTCTCCCATAGAAGTTATATGGCTCAATATATGTCAAAACATATGAGAAACCTTGATGCTCCAAACATGGCTTGATGATGATTTCCCATCCACACCAGAGGAACAAAATATATGGCTGAACTGGAACCTTCAGTGGAACCATGAGTAGGTACACCTAAGTAAAATCCCTCCCTCTGGAGATACACCTGACAAATGGACTCCACCCCCACCACACATGGTACTGCTCAACTTTGATGGAGCGTCAAAGGGAAATCTAGGTAAAGCATGATTTGAGGGAATGTTTAGAAATCACAAGGGCAATGTTCTCCAAACATTCATGGGGTCAATAGGTTGAGATACAAACAAATTAGCCGAATTAGAAGGAATTTGGCAAGGACTTCTCTTGGCTTAGAACAATAGATTCTTCCCACTCGTAATTGAAGGGGACTCTCAGATCTTAATTAACATGATCAACCAGATCTTACAGGGAACTCCAACACATAAAGTGGGTAGCAGTTGGAGATTGGTGGAAAGGCTGGAACAGATTGAACAGTGGCTACTCATTCATAGAGCAGTTACCATCAGGCACACTCATCAGAATGGGAACAAAGTAGCAGACCTCCTAACAAACATTGGCATTGAAAGTGGTAAGACTCTTCATGTAGGAGCTCTTAGCACTATAGCAAATACTCTTCAATTGTAGGATTTCAATGATCTAGTGCAAAAGGAAAGGTCAAATGTAGAGGAAACACACCTGGATGCAGGTGTCAAAAATGGCATTTAAATGACAAGATAGATCATTGGCAGGTTGGGAAGCCATCTCGCTAAGTGCTTCATCCTGAGAGCTCACAGTAGATGGATTAAAAACACCTTGCAAGTGACATTTATGGACTTTGAAAGCTATGACGAGCTCACCTCCTTCAACACCATGGCCCCTACAAATCGTTTTGTTACTCCTCCCCTTCTCCATGGCGTTTGTCCTACGCAAGTGG
>APFE030584946.1:0-11505 GCA_000404065.3 Pinus taeda | reverse complement strand
AGAGGTTGGAGGGACAATGATGTCCACACTATGGATCTACCACTCCCTCCTCTTTCTGGCCCTCACAGCACACAATTTCGTTTTTGCAGTTCACTAAATGGGACTACAATCACCGCTACCATCATAATTTCTTTCAAGGAAGAGTCTGTGACGCAAGCTACTCTATCTAGTCATGGGAACAAGCAGAACAGGGAAGAGACAGGTAGTCATGGGATCAACAACAAGCAGCAAGGTGAAATCAGTAAGGCTCTGCATGAAAAAGATAAAGATGGGGACGCTGGTAAGTGACAGATGGATGTTGAAGGCATTGTAGATGCTCCAACTGTTCAAGGTCACGGCGCGTCTGAAGAGGATGATGATTGGTATCAGTTTGCTTGCTGGATTGAGGAAGAGCCAGCTCTGGAGGAACCACCAGCCTAAAACATGGCCTCATGCAAAGGTCTTCGGCTCCCAGGTGGATTCGTCTCACTTTTTGTGGTTTTTGGTCTCTCGCAAAGGTGTCCAGCTTCTAGGCGGATATGTTTCTATGATTTGTGGTTTTGTGGTCTGGATGTGCTCTGTCTTCATGCCAAGTGTCTTGAATTCTCTGGTTGACTCTTTGCCAGGTGGAAATAGCATACTATTACTTGGTTATGTCCCTATCTTTTTGGTTCAAGATTGCATTCCTCTTTGTTCATTTTGGAAAACCAAGGTCTACTTTGAAATAGTTATTCTAGTTCAATGGCTAGTTTCCCCCATAACAGGGGCAGTCTTCAAAGCTTCTTGGATTGGTTTCCCCTCTGTTGGGGTAGTCCAATACCAACAGTTGCATTTTGTGATGATGACTGATGCTTAACATCTCTAAGATCAGGTTTCTCTATAATTTTTTTTGTATTATATTAATAGATCAGTACTACTTAGGAAAAAAAAACCTATGTTTAATACAATTAACAATTAAGATAGAAACATACCATTTAAGATGATATTATCTAATTACAAATGAAAAATTGACTGTGGCAGTGTGCCCTAAGCCAGCCAGCTTGTAGACAACTATTGTCTTGCACCTATACTGAGGTTGTTATTTTACTTACCATTCACGTTATCTTATATAAAGACAATGATTTGTTGGGCTCTTTGTTTTGTGGGGGTAGTCGACTAAGAAGAATGCGACAAGTTTTACTGACAAGATTTCTCGGACATCAATTCCTCTTCTGTCCCTTTCATATATGCTGATACGATTAGAGACAACTTCTCTATTGTTGCATTCAACACTACTACATAGAGGGGGACTTTAAGAAAAAAATTTAAGAGAAAAGAAATATTTTGTCTTCAAACTTTCAATATGAGGTGATAGTAAAAAAAGGTAAAGGTAAAGGATTAGGGGTTTGTCTACTGGAATTCACTGAGTGGTTGGTTTACCATGGTTGTGAAGTGATATTCAACAAAGGAAAATCATTCCTGAGACACATAGCCACGGGGAAAGTGAAGCAAATTGGGGTTCATGTGAAGAACCTGTATAAGCTAGATGTGGAAGAATGTGCTACATTAAGCACTAAGGTGGAGAAAGTGGAAGTTTCGATGTCGATGAACTTTGGAACAAAATACTTGGTCATTTGTATCATGGTACCTCGAATATTATAAAACAAATAACCACTCGCCTCTCTAAAGGAGCACTTAAGCAATAGGATATGTGCAAAGGATGTACATTAAAAAAGTACATAAAATCCAAATTCCATGATCAGGACAACAAAGCACCTGCAGTCCTAGAAAGGATCCACTATGATGTTTATGGACCTTTCTCGACAACCTACACTGTCAGACACAAATATTTTTTCACTTTTATTGATGACTTCTCAGAAAAGTGTTGGATCTTCTTCACGTGGAATAAAGATGAGACATTCTCTAAGTTCATAGAATTCAAGACACTAGTTGAAAATGAAGCTAACAAGAAGGTGAAGGCTCTGTTATAGAGGCTGCAACACCCTCCAAAATTTTGGCGTGCACTTAAATTTTAGAGCCTACTATGGATATTGTGATTAATCCTTCCTTAGTCACTTATTGGTAAGTTGATGATCTCAAGCTCCCCTTTTCAATCTTAAGAGTCGTTTATGCTTTTATCTTTACATAGAATGTGTCATCTTTCGGCATGGGGGTAATCTCTTGTCATGCAAAGGGAGGTTTGTTTTGCTTTAAGGGGAAATATGTATGAGAATGAGACATTTTTAACACTCATTTCACACACTCTTACACAAGTTTCGCCTTTATCCTCCCAAAGTCTATAATCGAAGCCGCACTTGCCGTAAGTTGCCACAAAGGTTGTTGCATTAAGTGAAGTCTGTGTTATATGTTCTGGATGGTCTATGTTGTATCGATAAGTTTTCAAGTGTGTGATCATACTGAAGTTTTATCACTATTAACATAAGCTCCACTGATCCCACACTTAGCTAATTTCTGAGTTTCCTTAGCAACCTAGCCTCATCCAACTTTCTTGAACTACACACTTCACATATGTAACCCTCAAGCTTTTTTTTTGCTTGTTCGAACCATGCAATGTGAAGAAATCCCAACCCCCCTTACCATTCAAAAATACGCAGTGGTTTCCTCCAGTGACCGTCCCTTAGCCGGAACCCACTATCTCCAAAAACTGTGTAGTTTTGTCCCTTGACTATCCAGTCTGCCTTGCATCCTGAAATTGCATAGATGTATCCTCCCTGGGCCTTGTCCCAAGTAGTGCCTTACATCCTAAAACTGTGTAAATGTGTCCTCCCAAGGCCTCATCCCGCAACAGTCACTGCCCATTGAAACTACACAATTATGTCTCTCACGGGCCACGAAGAAAGATGACATGCTAGATGACTCTCAAGGAGCTAAGGAGAAAATAAAGTAGACCAAGAAACCCAAGGTATGATAGAATATTAGGACTGCATGAAGACTCCATCTGATGCATAACCCTTTGGAGGCTAGGTATGGAAAACAATGCACATCTTTTGAAATACAAGCTAATTCTAATGAGCTTCCCTCTATAGGTGGCCGTGACCTTGCACAATTTTCTATAGTACCGCCATATACCAAGCCCCCCAGGATGGACTTTGGGTTGGCACTGGGAAAAAAAGGAGGTCATCTGGGCTATGGTTGATGGCCAGACAATAGAGCAAGGAGATTGCTCCAAATGGAAAGCGGATGTTCCACATTGTTGCAAGAAGGACCCCGCCGTTGTTGATCTCTTACTAGGTGTGCCTTCCAATCAGCAATTTACTAATTGCTGCAAAGGTGGAGCATTGGCATCTTGGGCTCAAGATCCTCCAAATTCCATCGCATCCTTCCAATTTAGTGTGGGCAATTTAGGGACCACTAACAAAACTGTCAAATTGCCAAGGAATTTCACTTTGAAGGCTACAGGACCAAGTTATACTTGTGGCTCTGCTAAGATTGTTAAACCCAGCCTGTTCTTTAGTCCAAATCGCCGCAAAACGACTCAAGTTCTGAGTAATACACTATTATAATCCCTCATAATTTATATATTTATATGTTATGTGTTTCACTCTGAGATGGATAAGTCTTATATTTGAATTTCCCTTGTCCTTGTGTAGTGACATGGAATGTAACATGCACATATTCTCAGTTCCTGGCTCAGAAAAGTTCAACATGTTTTGTCTCCTTATCATCGTTCTATAATGATATTATAACACCATGCCCTACTTGCACCTGCGCTTGCCGGAATAGCATAACTCAACCTACTTGTATTGCGTATGATTCTTATTCCCTTGTAAATTCATTCAATTTATTTACATGCCATAAGACACCTCCGCTACATTCACCACTTAACTTGAATCGACTTCGACTCTGAATTTGAAGGATGTGAGAAAGGATAAGGAACGCAATAAAGAAGAAAAATTGGGATTAATATCTGCTGTAATGGCCCGTTCAACGGATCCCCTAGTAGTAGGAAGAGTGATGGGCGATGTTATTGACATGTTCATGCCTTCAATGGACATGGACATCTACTATGGATCAAAGTAGGTCACCAATGGTTGCAAGATCAAGCCCTCTGCTACTGTTGGTCACCCCAATGTGCAAATAGCAGGTTGACACTTCGACGAGAGTCTCCATACTCTGGTACCGATTTCATTAATAATTTAATTCCAGCATCTGTGGTTTCATAGAGTGAATATTTACATATAAATTTGTTATGGGTCTTCTATGAATGCATGCATTTACACTTGATCAGGTAATGACAAACCCAGATGCTCCTAGTCCAAGCGAACCCAACATGCAGGAACGGGTTCACTGGTATAATAAATTCCTTCCCTTCTCCTTTCTTCAATTTATACAAACATGCAGGGATGGCTTCACTGGTATAATAAATTCCTACCCTTCTGCTCTCTTCAATTTATACAGACAATACACTAAAAAAAAAATACACTACAAAAAATTGAAAGAGAGACACTCTAATGGTAATAATATTTGGTTATTATTACCAGGTCTGATATGCACATCGAGGTTGCAGAGTTGATATCTCCAGTTTTATTATTCTAATATGCATGCTTGAGCTTGACAGCCTCTGCAATCTTATCAAAGTTTCTAGTGCATATTAGACTAGATAGGTCTGATTTTATTTGGTAGTGCTCACATTCAATTATAACTTGATAGTGTCTAAACAATGGCACCGGTTTAGATCATGTTGTGCCATTGTCCATATTCAATGAACTCACTGCCTTTGTCCATATTCAATGTACTCAGTACTGCCACAAAATGGCACATGCATAGAAGCTGAGTCATTCCCATCCTCACATAGAGTTGCCAACACTTCCTCTTCCTCATTTTTCATTTGTACTATCACCACTTCATTGCATATTTGCCACACCATACTATTTAGTATTTTTATATGGGCCAATACACTATCCTAGTCATCCTAGCTGTATAATGCACAGTTGTATTGTTGTAACACTAACATAGGCACCAAAAGCTATGCTACTAGAAAGGATTAAAATTAAAGTAGGATGCTAAGACCTTAATGTCTTTGCATGTCAAACACTATGTAATAAATATTCAGGTTTGCACATGGAGTTCATAGGTTCAAGGGTAAAACATTAAGATCTGTGACCAGCCCTAATAGATTCAGGGTTGTTTGCTTCTGGACTGTAACACTTTCTAAGAAACATTTTGTTTGCTCATTGAGTCTGTTGATTCAAAGTTAAAATCAATATTTACCTAATAAAGAGTTTCTTTTTAGCAAGAGCTAATAGATTCAAGGTTAAAACATTCAGGTCTACAACTAGAGCTAATAACTTAATAAATCCATCTTCAAGGTTAAGACATCTTCTTTTTTTTGGCCTAGGAAACACTATCTAATAAATATTCAGTTCGAAATGATAGTCTTTGGACAATCAAGTATTATTTAATAAATATTTTGAGTATTTTCAAAAACATAGCGACCATATATTCACTTTTAAAACATTAAAATAACAGTTTTTGTCTTGTCAAAATACCATATCATTGGTAGTAGAGAATAATAGATTCAAATTTTTGAATATGAGGTTTGCACACAGTTATTATTCTATTTTGGTTAACCAAAATAGATCTCGTGAAAAAGGATCCATTATTTATGGTAGTTCTTTAAATTTGGTATCTCAATGAACTTTGCACCTAGCTTAAAAGTAGATTGATAAAGATGGATATAATGCTGGTTGGTATTGGTAATGGGAGTTTATTCATAGTTTTTCTTATAATTTGGTATCTCTTTGAGGTTTGCAGCCAGTTGATGGATAGATCGTAGTTCAGTTGGATCTACTCTAATTTTCATCTAGCTTTAATACATCATGGATGGCTTTAATACATCATGGATTTTTGTGGACTTTAATGCTTAGGAAAATTCTATCATAGTGTATTAGGTTAAGATGGTTTATTTATTTATTTTCTCTTGTCTTTTGCTTAAGTTGATATATTCTTTGAGATTAAGATGATTTTTTAATAGGTTTGATGAAGATTAATGTATTCTAGTTTACTAGGTTAATATTTTTTGTTTTAGTAATTTTTTTGTTCTCATCATCTTAAAGATAACATGAAGTTAGGATGAATCATTTTAGGTCTAAACTTTTTTGGTTTTAGGTTTAGTTAAGATTAGTCTCTTCTAGCTTGTGAGGTTAATTTGTTTTGTTTTGCTTTTTTAGTGTTTTTAAGTGTTTTACTCTTTTAGTTTTTTTACCTAAGGTGATAAACTCTCGAACCGAGATTTTTTTGTCAGTTTTTTTAAATACTGACTTTTAAGCAATGAGGTGTGATATTTTCGAGGTTTAGATAGATTTAGACTATCTTTAGGTTAGATTAAATGGAACTGATATTCTTACGGATTAGATAGATTTGTACATTCTTATGTTAGATTAAATGGAACTATGTTGGATTCTACTAGGTTATTTATAGTTGTTCTAAGATAATGGTCAATAAGTTGAATAAATAATAATTTTTGTTTTTGTATTGGTGATCTCACTCAGGATAGTGACTAATATTCCTGGAGCCACAGATGTAGCTCAAGGCCAGCTAGCCTTTTCACTTGGTGGATTGTGTGGATTACATAGTACTTGGCCTTCGTTCCTTCTATTTTTAACAGTTCAAAATGTTGTTTAATTTCATTATTTTATCTCAGTGGTTGAGTTTAGAAGTTTTTGTAGGGCATGAAATAGATATGCTGTGATTTGTGACATGATGCACTTTCTATCCCATTAACTATTTTAGTCATCTTTTTTTTCACATACTTTGTAATACTAAGTACTTTTCCTGTCTATCAGCAAAAATCATGAAGTTCGATGCATGCAAAGGAGTATGCTTTTGGATACCCTTGCAAAAGAAATGGCTCTACGAATAATCGGATTCAATGCTAAAGTTGTTTCCATTCAATAGTCTACAGATTCTTCTTTAACTATAGTAAAACTAGGAGATGGAACACTTATCAAAGCTATGGTAGCATCTTAAATCCAAACTTCTGACTCCCATTTGAAGTAGTAAAACCTGGCCGTAATTCTAACAAATTACCTGGTAGTTACGCTACAATAAGCCTTCTGAAGCTGAAGCAAAATAATTTCATATGATTGGAATGTAACATTGTAACAGAGTTCTGAGCCCCTCTAGAGACATCCTTCTATAGGCTTTGATTCTCAAATGATATTTGAGGCATCCCTGTTCTCCTATGTTTTTTACCTATTTTATATGGAGTGGGGATGAGAACAGGAATGCCACAAATATCATTTGATGCATCTAGTTTTGTGGGAATGAGTCATTGGATGTTGCTGGAACATCCCCTACATGAAGGGACCATTCTTAGGATATTCCCAGCAAGAAAGGCACTAGTCTGCCATTCCTGAAATTTGGTTCTATGTTGGAGCCATTGGTGAAATTCATTTGCTTGCCAATTCTTGCTAGAAGATAGAGTCATTAAGCTTTGGCCCATTACAATTTCAACATGCAAAGACAATTAAAGCATTGGATAAAGATGCACCCTTTATACTACAACAAACCTTTCATAGGTTGTTTGAGACAAATAAAATTCAGGCTAAGTTGAGTTCACTGTTATATATCCATAAATAGAAGTTCCTCCTCAAATGTGCATTGTATATATTATAACCACTGACATAATGATGGCATGATCTAGTGAGAAGCCTTCATTAACTAAATTACATTATGTTATATGGAATTGTGTTGATTTACTATCGAGTACTCACATGTCCATTTAAGGTTAAAAAATTAGTAAATTGCATTCAAATGCATGCTAGTCACATTATTTTCTGTTAGACAATTATATTGCAAATAAGTAGGCATTGTGTTGATGGACAATTTTTCAACTTATTAATAATTACAGGTAACCAAAAAAATTGGTTTCTCTAGTAGAGAACTATTTAGAAGAAAATGAAAATAGATTGCTAGACTTTGCTTTCAACTAGGACTGACATCCTTTGAGTTTTCTTCAATCTTCAAGACAAACTATTTCCACTGTTAAAACTTAAATAGATATAGGGTAGAGGGTAGGCAATATTTAGCTGGCTAGAGGCCAAGACTACTTTATGTAACCCAAAGTATAATCGTGAACAACTATGGCTTGTGTTGAAACACTTGCATATAGGCAATGAAGCACATAAAGTTCCATCGTAAGTTGCACATATACATAATCAAAATGTTTGCTATTAAATAATTTAAGAACCAATACACATTTTAGCCTAGGAGACCATGACCATATACAATGATGAGAATAGAAAAATTATTTCCCAACTTAATATTCAACCTCAGTTTGGTTTTCTTGTTTATAATCCAGGAAACCATGGTAAGAAGGCCTATAGATCTGGACGAGGAACTCGAAATGATGGCTCAAGAAGCCTGTGGTTATGTGGAATATGTTCTGAATAGTCTTGTTGCAAAGGTTCCCAAAGTAAGACATCCATGTGGATGAGCACACAATACAACCATATAGAATCGCAGTGTTTATTCAGTCCATGATACTTGAATTTATGATTTGATGATCTGCAGGCTGTGGTGCTTTGTCAAGTTGAGAAAGCCAAGGATGAATGTTGAACCAGCTTTATAGCTCAGTCAGGTAAGGTTTAATGACAAAATGTGGTTAAGGTATGTCAATAATTAGTTTGATTATTTTCCCATTTCTGTATTTTGCCAGAATGATTTTGATTTTCACTTCAAATTAGGTCTCTTGGGACTTTACGAAAGTAGTGTTTTTTGTCATCCTCTACAAGTGTAGTATACACCTGTTGATTGGAGCACTGTACATTTGAGCTTTTGGGGTGCCTTTTCAACTTTTTGTTTAAAAAGGTCCTATATGGATTTAAACTTGGATCGATCCCAAGAGAACTTTTGACTTATCAATTCTATTTTCCCATGTTGATATGTATGTAGTGTGGGCTCAGTAGCAACACCTTTCAACCTCAATGTCAATTACAATGAAGCAATTATGAGCCCTTTTTTGGTTCCTTTTTTATCAGCACTGTGTTTTACTCATTTATGTCTCCTTATTTTGAATTTTAATTTAATTTAATTTTGAATTTATAGACAGACTGTGTTATTGGTTGTTTTGATCAATACTGGTTTGCTTTTCCTGCTTCTGTTGGAATTTACCTCGTTGAATTGGCGAGGGTTCTATATTTTTCCACTTATATTTATTTGAATTTTAATTTAGTTTAATTTTGAATTTATAGATAGACTCTATTATTGGTTGTTTTGAACAATACTAGTTTTCTTTTCCTGTTTCTGTTGTCATTTTCCTGATTGAATTGGTGAGGGTTCCGTGCTTTTCCACTTCTATTTATTTGTTTCCTTCTTATTTACTGATTGGGATTTTGTTTGTTGCAGTATTCATGGGCAATGTGAAGTTATCATGTTTGATGTTACTGCACGATTGACTGACAAGAATGTCCCAACGTGGCACAAAGATCTTTGTAGGTATCTCTTTTGCAGAGGGGTTGGATCTCTAAGTAGAAATGAAGGTTCCTTAATTGTGTAGTGGCACAATTGCTTGAACCGGTTAGCTAAATATCTTTTTGAATTTGAGGGTGTGTGAGAACATTCCTATTGTTCTTTTGGGAAACAAGGCTGATGTGAAGAATAGGCAAGTGAAAGCTAAGCAAGTTACTTTCCATAGAAAGAAGAATCTTCAGTACTATGAGATGTCTGCAAAAAGTAACTACAACTTTGAGAAGCCGTTCCTGTACTTGGCACAAAATCTCTCAGGGTGAGCCTTTAATCTAGTTTCTGATGCTCCCTAATATGAATGTTATATTAAAAAATTTGCATTGATTCTATAATGGGTTATTTTTATAGGGATCCAAACCTTCATTTTGTGGAGTCACCTGCTCTTGCTCCTCCTGAGGTTCAAATAGACCTTGTAACACAGCAATAGTAAGTAGAATGCTATTTTCTTATTATTTTTTGTTAACTTTTATTGAAATAATTTGTTCCGTTTCTAAAAGAATGAAACTTTGGCTTATAATATTTTATGTTGTCAGGTACGAGGTAGAACTTGTAGCAGGTGCGGCCCAACCCCTTTCAGATGATGACGATGATGCTTTTGAATAGCTTTGTTAAGATGGTTTTGCATATTTAGGGATTGGTGGATTCAATTAGTTTTGTATCATTGGAGTTTTCTCTTGAGTTTTGACATTTAATTCTGATTTGTATTTGGGGCTTAGAATAGCATTATCACATCTCTCTATATGTGATTTGGATACTATGCATATGTTTTCATTGTTGGAGTTGGCTAAGCTATCTTAGTTCAACTCCATTACAGAGCTACTTTTATATGCTAAGACAACTTTTTCCATTATATACTCTTGCACATTTTGCACAAGAACTTTTTGTACTCTTCAAATATTTCAAGAATGCTCAAGTGCCTTTCATTATGTATTGTTGGGGGAAATGCTAGTTGTGATGATTGTTGCTTGTAATATATTATGGCTTGTTAAAACTTTTTCTGAAAATTCTAGCTATGTCTGAGGATTTATTGTAACTCTGAAATTGGTTTACATAGTTGATAACTATGGCTATCAAGCCTACCTAGGTATTCTTGTGGGTATGTTGTCTGTGGAACACATAAAGGTATTTCCATTTCATTAATTGGGCTCTCAATTCATTTCTGCATAAAGATTCACATTGTCTAAATCTAAAGTCGTCTCATTCAATAGTCTATAGATTCTTCTTTAACTAGATGTAATGCTTATCAAAGCTAAGGTAGCATCTTAAATCCAAACTTCTGACTCCCATTTGAAGTAGATATTAAAGCTTTATAAGATGGCACGCTATTGAAGAGTTGAGATTAATTAAATATGTTGGCTGGACATTGCATTTGTATATGGGTGGCCATGTTAAGCTCACGTGGTCTTGGAAGAAAGCATTTTCTGCTTTCTATTAGTTGCGTGATTTAGATTTTATAGGAGTGTTCCGACATCAATTGTCAGACCTCACTTTTACATATTTATCACTTATATTCATGCCAATGCTGGGTAACTTTGGCTTTGAAGGAAATAGTTCTATGACATTTTATTGCTTAAGCATCACATTTTATTTGATGTTGGTTTGACATGTTTAATGCTCAAGCAATATTTTCTGAAGTGTTGCTTGTCTTCATGTTTGTTGGAAGAAAACCACGTCAGGCATGGAATGATGCATTGTGATGTTGGTAATTAATGGTGTGGAAATGTGAATGCTGGACTGAGCGCTCCACACACACAGCATGTTATTATTTAATTGGCAGAGTAAACCTACAGATTTACAGGGTGCCAGGTTTTGTTGGAACACAAAGTAAAACTTGGGCGTAAATTTAGTAATGAATTCAAACCCTCTTGGTAAACAAAGGTAATATTAATAACCCATATGCACTGGTTTCTATCAGATTTTTATATACCTAGGGCGGGTAATATGGGGTACCGAGGGAGGGTATAAGAGCCCAAGAAAGTGCTCTGATACCACTTGTTGTAGCTCTGATACCACTTGTTGTAGATCTAACCCAAGAATATTATAGATCTGATATGAAAA
>APFE030584939.1:28857-54491 GCA_000404065.3 Pinus taeda | reverse complement strand
AATTTTGCTTTCGCTCCTCCCTTGGTGACTTGACTCAAGGGCCAAGTGATATGAGAAAATCCCAACACGAACCTGCAGTAGAAGTTGGCAAGACCTAGAAAGCTGCGGAGCTCTGTTAGAGTGGTTGGAGATGGCCAATCCTAAATGACTTGGATCTTGGCTGGATCCACATGCACCCCTTGTTTATCAATAATGTATCCCAAATATTGAACCTGGGTCATGCCAAAAGTGCATTTCTCCAAATTGGCACATAACTTGTGTTGCCGCAGTGTTTGGAGAACCTTTCGGATGTGGTGGAGGTGCTCTTCCCAACTCTAGCTGAAAATTAGGATGTCATCCAAGTATACCACTACAAATGAGTTGGTGAATGACCACAAGATTTCATCCATTAACCTCATGAAGGTTGTAGGAGCATTCGTCAATTCGAAAGGCATAACCAACCATTCAAAAAGGCCCTCCTTGGCTTTGAATGCAGTCTTCCACACATCGGAGGGTTCAATTGGTACCTGGTGATATCCTGACTTCAAATCGATATTGCTGAAATATTTTCCCCCCTTCAGTTGGTCTAGGAGGTCATCAATCCATGGGATTGGATACCTATTACGGACAGTGATCTTGTTCAGCGCCCGATAGTCAATAAAGAGTTTCCAAGTCCCATACTTCTTCTGTACCAACACGATCAGGCTCCCACAAGGTGATGAACTCGGATAGATGTGACCTTTCTGCAGCAGATCCTGAATCTGCCTCTTGATTTCATCGTTCTCCAGTAAGGAGTGCCAATAGATTGGTCCATTGGGCAGCGACACACCTAGGGTCAGATCGATGGAGTGCATCACCTGACAGTGCAGAGGAACCCCTACGGGGGAGGTGAAGATGTCCTCATACTCCTCCACGACCTTGTCCATCTATAGTTGTCGTCCGGAGGGGCCCTATCTAGAGGTCGTGGCCATCGTCTTCTTCTTTCCTTAAGGGGTATCATCAGGAAAACAAATTCCCCAGTTTTGGAAATGAGCTTACTGCATTGTTTTGCAGTAACCAAGCTACCTTCAGTATCTTGTACAACTTATTTCCCAAAGTAATAATAACAACACAGGGCCTTGATTCATACACAGCATGTCGCTTCCACAAGTATGGTTTTCCTAATAATACATCACAAACTTCAAGGGGAGCAATGTCACACAATACCTCATCTGTGAAGGGCTTGATCTTGTATGGAAGGCGACACTGCTGGCTCATGCAAAAATCTCATCCTTGGTGAAGCCACCCGATGGTGTACGATTGTGGTCAGTAAGCCCAGC
The DNA here is from genome assembly GCA_000404065.3 of Pinus taeda. Taxonomy (NCBI): domain Eukaryota; kingdom Viridiplantae; phylum Streptophyta; class Pinopsida; order Pinales; family Pinaceae; genus Pinus; species Pinus taeda. Next base: position 53,193 of record APFE030584939.1, on the reverse strand, counting down.
CACTTCATGACCTCTACTGAAATGAGGTTCTTTTGTCTCTCGCTGTCGACAATGAACTATAGCGGGGAGCCCTTTACCCACATCTAGGAGTGGAAGAGGCGCTCCTGCTCCTCTGGATATTCGGGTTCCTCCTTCTGGATCTTCGTAGTGGCAACAGTGGTGTTGGGATCCGCATCGATGATTTGCTTGCCTTTGTCATTCCCCTTGTTGGGTTTTGACTCAGATTTGGAACATGCATCTGATTCTAAAACCTTTAGCTCGGCCACCAGTCACTGCTTGGCTCGACACTCACTTGTGTTGTGAGTGGAGCTCTTATGGAACTCACACCACTTTCCCATGTCCTTTTTCGGCTTCACGGCGCTGTTATTTGCTTGCAGCTTTGGCTGGTTGTCTTGGGCCGCCCCGCCTTGGATTTGTCCTTAGTTCTGCAGTTTGGGGGCACCTTTCCCTTGCTTCAGATTCACAGATCCAAAGTCTCGCTTCTTCTATTTAAACTTTTGCTCGACCTTGACCACGTATCGACATGTTGTGTCAAGCAAGGGGATATTCAGGAATTCTATTTCTTCCTGGATGTACTTATGCAGGCAGCCACGGTATTTGAGTACCAAATGCTACTATGAATCCTTGACACCCAACTTTGTGCGAAGGGTATGGAAAATATTGGTAAACTCCGGCACGTATTGGTCCATCCCCTGCTGCAACGTGGCCCACTTTATGTATTGATCCTTATAGCTTCCAACAGGTAGTATTTCTCCTTGATGGCATCCCTGAATGAATCCTAGGTGGGTGCGACTGAAAATAGTGAGCTTGTACTTTCATCCTTTTGCTCGCAGTAGGTTTCCCACCTGTCCTTGACGTGGGGGGCTGCTTTGAGAAGAGCGAAAATAATCTTTTCCCGACTGGAAAATTCACGAATAGGAAAATAACCCTCTAGCATATTTAACCATTTATGGACAACATCTGCATCTATCTGAACCTCGAATATGGGGATTTCAAAATTAACTTGTACCTTAAACGGTGTTGCGTTTCCAAGTAACTGTTGGAAGCTGATGCATCGCCCCTCGGTAGCTGCTGAAGAATCTGGGCAAAGTTGTCCATCATTGCGTTCCTTTGTCACTCAAGGGCTTCTTCGAGCAAGATTTTGATAGGATCTCTTGCCCCCTCATCTTTATTTTCATCTGCCATGGGAGGCCGTCAGGTTTTGCAAGGCTAGTCTTGTAAAGGTTCGACTAGTTCAAGCCTTAACTCCTTATATCCCGACCTCGTTGGGGACATGCAAAGAAAAATAGAGAAAAAAAAAGCATACTGCTCTGATACCACTGATCCGGATTTAAACAAGAACACAACAAATTACAAAGATAACCATAAAAACAAGGATGCAACAGAAATAATACTTCATTTCATTAATGTAAAATACTGAAATATTCTTGCAAACAATAATGGAAATAGACCAGCTAGGGCGATGGTAGCTTATCTCTTAGAAGAGATGTGGCGGCTACATGCCTCTGAACTATGTTACAATGAGGCTCGAAGGCCTATTTATTGTTGAGAAACAATGGAAAACCCTCAACATCCAAAAACCTAACCCTAGAAGATGAAACACCAAACTGTGGGCCCCATTTGCGTAAATTGGTACATTAACTTCCCAGGGTCATAACTTTTGCATATGATCTCTATTTGAGGTGTACAATATCTCGTTAAAAATATCTATCCGAGAAATACAACTTTGGGAAGAGCAACATCGATCAATGGACCCATGTTGCTCCTGGTTTTCCCAAAAAAAACGTTGTTTAGGGCCTCAAAACAGCTTCAGAAGCTCAGGACCCGAAAAACTGCTAAAAATAGTAAACTGTGCTACAATTAAGGAAACTGAAAAGCTGAAAAAAACAATGGTGGGGGTCCAAGTGGACTTGGTAGGTGGCCACCAATATCCACCTAGATCACTTCTTCAATATGCATACATGACATTCTCTCCCATGAACCTCAAAACCTTGAGGTTGCTCTATGTACACCTCTTCCTCAATCACATCTTTGAGGAATGCGGTCTTCACATCCATCTTATGTAACTTCCATCCCATAAATAAAGCAAGAGAAACAAGAGATATAATAGTGATGCACCTAGAAATCAGTGCAAAGGTCTCATCATAATATTCACCCTCTTTCTCAGAGAACCCTCTAGCAAGGAATCTTGCCTTGTATTTTTCAATGCTCCCATATGTTGCATGCTTGTTATTATATATCTACTTTGAGGTTACCACAAAATTTCCTTCAGTTCTTGGAATAATCTCCTAGACAACATTATTCATAATAGATTGGTATTCTTCCATCATTGCATCCTTCCAAACTTGTTGGGTGGATGCTTCCTCAAAGTTGGAAGGTTCAGAGTCAGTCAAATTAGTCATTAATGTTGCATAACCAAAATATCTCTTATGTCTCTTAGATTCCCTAGAGGTGCCCTATGGAGCCTCGTGTCCTTCTCCATCCTGCAAAGTAGATTTGAGCCAAGCTAGTCTTTTTCTGGTTTCCTGAACAACCACGGGATCCAATGGTTCACAAGGTCCTTCTGGAATTTCTTCATGATCTTTAGGATGTCTTCAAGATGTGGGATGACCTGTAGCTTCTTCGTTGGGGGCTACATTCTCCTTCTCTTCATCATCTATGGCCATGTGTTCTTCTCTAGATTTCCAATAAGCAACATCTTCATCAAAAGTCACATCCCTTCTTACTTCAACTTGTTGTTTCCCTGGAATATAGATCCTATATGGTTTTTATGAATCACATTATCCAACAAATATCTCGTTCTTTCTAGATGGCTTTGACTTATTTCTCTTTTCCTTGGGTACATTTATGAACCCTAGACAACCAAAGATTCTCATATGTTCAACCTATGGTTTTTTACCGATGAATGCTTCTTCAGGAGTCTTATCTTTTAGAATTTAATGAGCACTTGCTTAGAATTTAGACAATTGTCATGACTGCATCTCACCATAAGAACATTGGTACATCTTGATCATGTATCATTACCTTCACAAATTCTTCAATAGATCTATTATTTCTCTCGGCTTCTCCATTATGTTGAGGATTATTGGGAACCATCAACTCTCCCTTAATCCCATCTTCCTTAAAGAAGGTAATGATATCCTTGGAGATGTATTCTCCTCCATTATATGATCTTAGAGTCTTGATCTTCTTCCTTGTTAGATTCTCCACTTCAACTTTGAATTCTTGGAACTTTATGAAAACTTCATATTTTGACTTCATAAGTTAGATCAATGTTTTGCGAAATAAGTCATCAATAAAGGACACATAGTGGAGAGCACGCCCAAGATATTTCATCGGAGTGGAGCTAGATCCAAAAACTCTTTGGATGTATGTTCATTGCTTGGAAATGGTTTCTTGACATTCTTTCCAAGAAAACATCCCTTACACGCACCTTTGTGATCTAATTGAAAATCTAATGCACTTGAAACAATATGCTTCAAAGTTGGCAAGGCTTTATAATGAAGGTGAGCATATATTCAATGCCATAGCTCACATGGATTGATATCATTATATACTAAAGCTTTTGAAGTGTTGGCGCTACGATCAACACGCTCAAGAAGTTTTTCTACACAAGATTTTTGGAGCCTATTGAGGATCTAACAATCTGTCATTTCATAGTCACTTCATGATCGATTAATTTTATGTTAAGTGTTTAAGTCTTCTTCCCGGTTTCTAAGTGTCGAAGTCACTTTCTTGCACATGTTTAGTTTGTAATAAGTTCATGAGTGCATCCTTTCACACAAACTTGAACAAGCATATCACAATCCAACAAGATAGTTCCTACGCAATGTTTAACCTATGTTGATAGTCAGTGTACACTTTTAATTGACAGTCTCTCACTTTTGGTTGTGATTATACTTCTATCTCGGTGGGTTTTTCCAACTATTGTGTTTGCGCACCTTCGCTTTTTCAAATGTCGCTTTCACGTTTACGACAATTGTTTTTGTTGTTTTTCACTTTAATAAGTTTTTTTTTCATGTTATCTTTGCTCTAACATGTGTCTCTTTCAATTTCGTTCACATTTGCAAGTGGCATTTTCACTTTTATCTTATTGGTGTCGTCTTTTGGCATGGGTAGTGTCGCACACTATAAAAGTATAGTCGTGCTTCATTGTGAGAGGTAGCTTTGGTACCAATGGGTCTTATTTACCACGCATACATGTACTAGACCCATTCCTAATGTTTTATGCATTGTCATACTGGTGTTGTCATTGTCATCACAAAGTGTATCCTATGTGTTGTACCTAGTTGAAAGGAGTCAATTGTAAATTCTTAAAAGGCAGTGTTGATGCATTCTCCTACACTATTGTGTCCTATTCATTATAAGGAAATACATCAAACATTTCCCCAAGTCTTGAGCATTGTTCTATAAGTGACATCATTGTCATTGCAAAGTGTATCCTACGTATCGCACTTGGAGGAGGTTGTTGTATTGTGGTCGCATTGAGGGGATCATGTTGTCCTTGTGTACTGAGTGTTCAATGTTATGTCGTCAATTGTTTTGAGTGTGTGTGACCATTCATAAGTTTAATCTTGGTCTCACTTCTATCTCACTTACCCCACACTTAGTCGAATCCTAAGAAAAGATCTACCCAACTCAGCCTCCTTGGATTGTGCAATTCACAATAGCAAGGCTCAAGCTTCCCTCTTGCCTCCTAGAACTGTAAAATGTGTAGTTCCTGCTTCAAAGGACTATGCAATGCACAATCTAAGTGCTCAAAATTACCTCTTGACCTCCACATCTATGCATTTTTTCCCGGCATCCATCCTCCTTTTGCGCATTGCACAGTCTCAGTCATCAAGTTGTCTTCCTACATTCATGAGCTACCCAACTGTGCAATCCACTACCCCTCTCTATCTCCTAAAATGTGCATTGCGTAGTCTCAATGCTCAATCCTGCCTCACTGAGCTCCCCAACTATGAAGTCTTATTGCTCAAACTATCAGAATTGTGCATTGCACAATCTCAAGCCTCAGTCCCTCCCTCCTGGCCTCTAGAACTGCACAGTGTAATTTTTGAGATTTCCTCCCAATCCAATACCCAGTTCCAGGTTAACCAGTGGCTTTCATGAAGCAAGTTAGACTAGGATATTTCCAAACTGATGTTGTCTTATCATTAGTGGATTTCACTTCCAGGTACTATATCTTAACCTAACGGATGATGCTTGGGGAAGAAGAGGAGGAGACTATGTTGAAAGAAATTTGTAAAGCTAGAACCATGAATAAGTCATTGAGACACTAGCTTCCAATAGAGTATCAAAGAACGGGATCACATGAAGACTCCATTTCAATCAGCCCCTTGGAGGATGAATACAAAGCACATTCAAGATCCATCATGAAGCTGCAAAGAAAGCAGCAAAAGGAGAAACTTGGTAATGCCACCTCATCATGAAGTTCCATGTCATCTCAAGAGTCACATGTGTTTTAATGTCTTGCCACATCATTTGTGGAATGTAATTGAATAATTTTCCAAAATGAGAAAATGTAAAATATGTGGAAGACCAATGGTACCACATGGAATATGAAGAGTCACTAGTGAGTTCTGAAGTCATATAGAAGCTCAAAGGTCATGTAAGAATTTGAAAATTTATTGTAGAAGCTCAAGAGTCATGAGGGGGGGTAAAGATTCACATGGGAGCTAAAGAGTCACCTCATTTGTTATAAATACACCCTCATAACTCAAGCAAAGGGAATTTTGGGACTTGAGCTTTCACCTTGGCTTCTCTAGCTTGGCATAGGAGAGAAGATATTTCTTTGGAGAAGCAAGTGATGACTTAATGTTCCACTATTGGGACTAGTGTGGCAGCATTGTACTTGTATATATTGGCACTTCCACTTAATATATGAAGCTTGATGAGCCAACAAACTTTCATGCATGTATCGTGAATATAGTAAGACTATTATTTATATGTTTGTGGTATGTGTTTTGTTCACATGCACTAAGGAAATTGAACTATTTCAGTGACTTTGGTACTTATCTTGTTGAAATTGTCTTGTATTTGGTTTTATGATTGTGGTTGTCTTTTGAACAACTTTTCGGGTTAACTAACGATCCTCTTATGCTCTTGTGTGTCTTTTTAGGATAGTACTATTAAGTTTCTTCTGGAGACACACTTTCCTTATCCCTATCATGAAAGTAACTTATATACATTGCAATTATATGCCTCACAGTGTCAGCTTACTTGCTTGTTTCAAAGAATGTCATATAACCTCTTCTGTTAATAATTGTAGCGGAGGAAAGTCCTTATGGACAATGGAAACCAAACGTATTTCTGGTTGGGATTCCTACTCCAAATAGTGTGAGTTCTAATTTGGACTTCATATCGAGGAGACCCACTTATTTGATAGATTTACAACACCATCAACAATTGGTGCTAGAAGGAAAGCAGATGACAAGCAGTGCCCGTTGAGTCAATTTTTAATCTCTTATTTTAAATGGCTGATCCCCAAATCATAATTCATGAAAGTTTTTCTAGCCTATCCCCTTGTAAACTTTTCATCTCCACCAAATAGTTTCATGCCTTGTCTCAATTTAGGTTTTATGGTGAGGGTGGTACATTCATAGCCAAACATATATTTGATTTTCTTGTATTTTGTAATCCTAATGAAATCAATGTTGTTTGTATATTATTCACCCCCAGTCTTGAAGGTCGATTTAAGAAGTGGTGTCATACTTTACCATTTACATCCATTCATTCATCTGATCAATTTATTAAGGAGCTTCGTCAATCCTTTGACATCTATGATTATCAAAATGTATGTAATAGGATTGATATACTCATAATGAAATATGGTGAATTTGTAGAGTATTTTCTTAATTGGTTTTTTCACCTTTGCTATGAATTTCCCAAGGAAGTAATGGATTCAGATTTTATCAGTGAAGAGTTTTAGAACTTGATTCTTCTCTCCTTGAAATATTTTGAATCTAAACCCTCGGATGATGCTTCTCTCCCAACTTATGTTGATCATGAGACACCCCAAATTTGTGAGGAGGATCTTACTATTTCATTTGTTCCTTTCCCTCCTCCTTTTCGAGTACCAATTTGGGTGCCTCCTAGTTATGATGTTAAAGTTGGGAAATCTAAAAATTGAATTGTTGATATGTTCATTCAACCTCCACCCAATTCCCATGATTTAGATCCTACAGAGGAGAACTTGGAATAGTTTAGCAATTACACAGAACTTGAAGTAAAACTTGATCCCTTAGTTTTTCAAGATCGCAATAATGTACACAATCCTAACCTTGAATCTCATCCAATTGAAAACATAATTTCCTCAAGGGATACCTTTCAACCTCTACCATTTATATTTCATGATTCCTTGTTTCACGATACACTTGATCAATCTACTTAAGATATTAACAATTTTCAACCTATTTTTTCAAGTAGTAACCAAGAACAAGGTAGTTTCATTTTACAGGTAGAGAAGCAAAGTGTTGAAGGAATGTTTCATCTTTATTCTCTCTTTTAGTATAATGATCCTATATTCTCAGTTGGTCGTTCATCTTGTAATCTTGATAACCTGTCAAATAATTTCAAATCCTTCATTCAAGTTGAGACTTTGAACAACCATCACCATGACATCCCTGTTTCCATTAACACATGGGGTGATGGATATCTAAGTACATCAGATGATATCTTTTCTCCTTTTGAAGGCTTGGATCTGCAAAGTATTGATTCAGAATCTACTTCTCATAGCTTGCAATCTACATTTATGCGATGGGATGCTCTTTCAATTCAGAATGAGCCTGGATTTCCTTTGATCCATGCATATTCAGATGACAAGCCCGGAAAGTTAAGTTATCAAGTTGATGAATCTTTAATATACCTTGTTGAAGAAAAGCAAGATCAATCTGAATGTTGCATTGATATGCATGTCTTCGATCATTATGATGATGAAGATAATCTCATGGAGCATAATATGTATGCCGATTCGTTGTTTTAACTATCTCAATCTGATTTAGGTACAACTTGTATCTCTTCTCTTGAGTCTTTCCATATTTCCTCACAGTATTCATTGTACCCGAATGTGTTTGATGAATATGTTAGACCAACAGCTTTTCTTAATTATTTGGTTGGTCATGATTGCAACTAGGCACATGATCGTGTGATCCTACAACTAGAGGATGAAAAATTCAAATCTATTATTCATGACCTCTTCAATTATAAATCTTTCATATGTCAAGATGAATATGTTACAATTCTAAATGATCAAGGGAGATTTCCGACTGATGTATCTCAATTTTATATTCATCAAGGATATCATATGTTTGATATTGAGTCTAATCAAACCAGTGGCATTAATATTGTTTTCATTGATACATCTAATGATAGTGGTGCATACCTACATGTTGATTTTTCTTAGCCACCCAAATTTGATGACCCACCATTAGAAAGTTTAGAGACCTGTCAAGAAGTCGAGGCACTTCAGCCCCTATTGATGGTTATATCAGGTTTTTTCAATCCCGTTGAGAGATTCGAACTGAGTTGGATCCATATTTCACATATAATTCTTTCCTTAACATTTATCCACTAAATGTGAGCTCATTCTTGAAGGACTTTCAACATTTTCAATTCAATTCTATAAACCCTCGAGATAGAGCTTTTTATTAGGTGGAAGATTCTTGTTTGGTTAATCCTTCATCATGTGAATCCCTTGCATCACACTCAGGATTGGGGATCATACCTTTTACGAGTATACACAACGTGAAATCCTGTCATTTTTATTTTCAAGAAGAAATATATTTTCGGTCGGAAGATTCCTCCCCGTCAAATGCTTCCCAGATCAGTCACCTTCTTATCTCTTCAGTGCATTTCATGGACCTAATCATCCTTCTAGCGCAATCCCTCTTCTTGATTGATGGTAAATTCTTGATTCACTCGGTGAACTAAGACCCTTGTGTTTATATGAATGCCTGGTTGAATTTGACCATCGCTTCCAATTTTTCGCTAACCTGGTATCCTAATTGGTTTCCTGAATTTACGATGTAAAAGATTGTTTTAAATGCCTTAATATTTCAAATTGTTGGCATGGTATCTAATCAAATACAAAGGGAGCCAATGGAAAATCAACGATCTTATATTCACTAATCTGATCATAATATTGGTTCTAACAACTATCACTCAATTATTTTTTTTCCTATTAGCACACTTGATGATGGTTGTTTTACATTGATTGATTTCATTGAATCTAGTAATCTTCATAGTTTATCATTTACTGATTTAGTTACTTGTCGGTTAGTTGAGGAACTTCAACCTAAGCTGATGGGTATGTCAGGCCCTCTCCATCTTGACAAGGCTTTTGAACGAGATCAAATTGAATTCCCCTCAAGAGATTCTCTTTGTGATTCGAATGCATTAATTGAAAATTCATTTTTTCATGAGCATCAAGGTTTTCAAATTAATTGTTTTGAATATCAAAGATCCAATCACCTAATGGTTAGAGCAATCTTACCTAGAAAGCTTCGTCACAAATAACAATTTTCGATCTTTCTTAATGTTTGAAAAAATTGAAAACATGAATGAATGTACTTTCACGAACAACCTTCAAGGTTTGTATGATGATCATTTATTTCAACAAGGTAAAGCTCTAGACTGGTTAAAAATAGTTAGAATGACACATCTTTCTATTGATAAGGAAGACATTCAATTCATTGTGCAAGTTTTTCAAGTTGATATCTTTACTCTTGCACAATGGTTTATATTGCTTTTAATTGCTTGTATCTTTGTGATTGCAGGTCAAGAACGGTTACAGTGGCTACATTGGAAATTCCATTACACTTAGCCTTGACCTTATAGCCCGTTAGGTTAGGAGTAGCTTTAGGTGCATTTTACATTTCTAGTCACATTGCATGATCCTGCACTAATCCTTGCATTTGGTTTGTTTGGTTTGTTTGTTTCCCGTTCTCCTTTTCAGCTAAGGTTTACCTCACTCTATTTTTTATTTTATCTTCTTGTTATGCCTTTTCATTGTTTCTTTTGTTTAATAAAACTTTGCTTGAAATAAGTCCCTTTTGGCTCAAAACACAATATGGTAAAACCTTTAAAGGGCAATTGTGATGACGAGCAATGCTTAGCTTATCTGTATCCTCTTCTTTTTTTGGGTTTATACATATCTTTAAAGTCGATGATGTCTAAATGAAAAATATGATTCATTCTAGATGAAAAACCTTTGGTCAAACTATGAAGCTTGTATCTTTATTAGGACCCTCATTTCTTACTAATCCTTGTATTGAATAGTGTTTTGACATGTCAACCCAACTGAGTAGAGAAGGGAAAGGAGAAAAAATTTAAATGAGCATATAACTTTAGTTATCTTTCAAATCCCTTAAACAAGGAACCAACCTATTATTTTCTCAATAAGTTGAGATCCCTATTCCACCATCAAAATAAATAACTTCCTTTGCACATTCTATTAGTAACTAAATAAAAAGTTGAAGAAGAGAAAGGCTTCCTACGTAAATAGGTGAAGCAAGCAACTTCCTCGGGGTATTTTCCAAGATTGTTGGCAGTGAAGAAATGCTTTTGTTTCTGTGAGGTGACTCTTCTAATGTACTATTCAGGCTCGCTAGTAGTGGAGAAACACTAGGGAATGTGCTTAAAATCTCAGTATACTTATTATCCTTCTCCCCTATCGAAATAGTTGAGGTATGACTAGTTTTATGTTGGTGTGTTTGAAGTTGAGCAATTAATAGAGGAGACTATATCTTTATCCAGGATAAGCGGCAAAGTCGGGGTAATCTATATGGAAAGTCAATACATCTTGAAAGACTGAGACCATGCACTTAAGGATAAAACTTGAACAGAGAAGCTGGAGTTCTATCATTGTGTCGCCAAGTGTTGACATTGCGATTAACACACTCCAAAATTTTGCGTACACATGAATTTTGGAACCTACTGAGGATGTAATAATTTGTCATTTCATAGTCGCTTCATGATCAATTAATGTTATGCTAAGTGTTTAAGTCTTCTTCTCGGTTTCTAAGTGTCAAAGTCACTTTCTCACACATTTTTAGTCTATAATAAGTTCATGAGCACATTCTTTAACACAAGCTTGAACAGGCATAACATATTCCATCAAGATAGTGTTTTTGCAATGTTCAAAATATGTCATCAGTTAGTGCACTTTCAATTGACAGTCTCTCAATTTTGTTTGTGATTGTACTTATATTTCGGTGAGTTTTTCCAATTGTCTCTTTTGCGTACCTTCTCTTTCGCAAGTGTCGCTTTCATGTTTATGATTGTCACTTTTGTTTGTTTTAACTTTAAGCTTTGTTTTCATGTTATCTTCGCTCTGGCATGTGTCGCTATTAATGTCACTTGCATTTACAAGTGTTGTTTGCACTTTTCTCTTATTGTCGCAAGTGTCATCTTTTGGCATGGGAAGTGTCACACACTGTAAAAGCAGAGTTGTGGCTCATTGCGAGAGGAAAATTTAGTACCACTGGGTCTTATTTACCATGTAGACATGTACTAGACCCATTCCTAAGGTTTTATGCGTTGTCATACAATGTTGTCACTATCGTTGCAAAGTGTATCTTAAGTGTCACACCTAGTTGAAGGGAGTCAATTGTACATTCTTAAAAGGAAGTTTTGATGCATTCTCCTACAATGTTGTGTCTTATTCATCATAAGGAAATACATCTTACATTTTCCCCAAGTCTTGATAATTTTTGTACAAGTGTCGTTACTGTCATTGCAAAGTGTATCCTAAGTGTCACACTTGGAGGAGGTTGTTGTAATATCGTCACATTGAGGGGATCATGTTGTTATTGTTTACTGAGTGTTCAATATTTTGTCGTCAATTGTTTTGAGTGTGTGTGATCATTCATAATTTCAATCCTAGTATCACTGCTACCTCACTGATTACACACTTAGCCAAATTCTGAAAAGATTTCTTCCTAACCAACTTGACCCAACACAGCCTCGTTGGAATGCACATTGCGCAGTAGCAAGGCTCAAGCTTCTCCTTAACTTCTTGGAACTACTCAATGCATAGTTCTTGCCTCCAAGGACTGCACGTTGCGTAGTATTAGTGCTCAACCTTCCCTCTTGAACTCCACAACTACGCAGTTTTGTCTTGTATCTCCTGTATCAACCTCCTTTTGCGCATTGCGCAGTCTAAGTCATCAAGTTGTCTTCTAGCCTTCCTCAGCTACGCAACTGCATAATCCAATGCCCCTCTATCTCTCCTAAATTTCACATTTCACATTCTCGAGGCTCAAGCCTACCTCATTGAACTTCTGAATTGTACATTCATCTTGTCATGGCTTCTAGAATTACACATTACACAATCTCAAGCCTCGATCCCTCACTCCTGGGCGCTGGATCTGCGCACTGCGCAATTCATGAGCTTTTCTCCTTGTCAAGTACACAGTTCTAGGTTAGCTAGTGGTTTTCATGAAGCAAGTTATACTAGGATATTTCTGGATTGATGTTGTCTTGTCATGAGTGGATTTCACTTACGGGTACTATTGAGATTTATAACTTGGGAGGTACTCCAAACCCTAGGCTTCAGGGTTGTGGAGGAGTTGGCATGAAAAAATATTTTATGGGCTTAAAACCCAAGTTTGTAATTGTGTACCCATCGATGTTGGGGAAAAATCCATGATGATATTTCTACATGTGATGGATGGAGATGATAAAGGTCACCGATGTGAACTAGACTCGATGAAAATCGTTGAAATCTGAGTTGTAGAAGTTGAGATATGAATTTTTGAAGTATATGTATGGGCTTCGTTAAGGTCAACTAGGTGTTTAGAGGCTGTATGACAATTGTCAAGCCCACATGGAAATTTTTTTAGAGCCACACCATAAGATGTAATTAAGAGGTGTGTGTGAGGTCATTTTTACACATCCAAGAGCATCAAAGTATCACCAATTCATCTATGAGGGAACCATAGTCACTTTAGAACAAGCCATGGAGCAAAAGAGGATTGTTTTGGGTTGTATTTTTCTCTATTGTAGGTCCTAGTGGTTGCAGGAGGAGGCCGCATTGGTTGAGGGTGTATTTGCGTCTATTTTATGGTGAATTTGTGGGTGAAACACCTTTGTTTTTGCAGGACGAATGATTTTGGGTGGTTACAAGAGGTGTGGACAATGTTTGGGCAGACAAACTAAGGCGTCGTGGCTTGTACCTTGCTTTGGAGAGGGAAATAAAGATTTGGAAGGGTGTTGTGAGTGCTTTGGAGGGTTGGAAATCATCCTAAAGGGAAATGTCTAGCAACAAAGATAAACCAGTGTTGAGAATAGTAGCAAGAAATGCTAAAAATAGCATTCAGGATATTCCAATTTTAATTCATCCTTGAATTAAAATTTAGAATTAAAATTCGAATTTAGTCTCACCAGCTGCTTGAAAATTAATTAATTAATTCATCTTGAGTTAATTAGTTGGAGAAATTCAAGCTAGAAGTCTTTATGAAGTCATGTAACAGTTATCCCTTAAATTAAGGAGATTGTCCCTTAATTAAGGAGATAAGGATGAGTTGTATCTGAGTTGTAAAATTTTAACTCAGTTAACTGAGTTATGTCCAGTTAAATTAGTTCCAAACAATTTGAGGAACTAATTGTGAGTTCAGTCAGTTAATGCAGGCATGCATCAAACTAGTGTACTCCAGATAACTGAGGATTCTCTCATAAATAACTCATGCATCTCTATTCAGAAAAAGACCCAATTGAGATTAAAGACAAGGAAATTGTGCTATTAGTTGCATGAGTTTTCCTATAAAGGAAACTCATCCATGCAATCAAGGGAAGGTTCCTTGAGGATTGCGCAGTTTTATAGGGTGTGAGATTAGTGTTACACTTGGTAACAGTAGGATCACCCAGGAGAAACAATGTAAGGAAATAGGAGGCTTGGAGGGTAGAGGAGAAGGTTTGTGAGAAGCCTTGTTTGCTTGTGAGCATCCAGGAGGATTGTACTGAGAGCTGGTTGGTTGTGGGAGCTAAGGCTTTGTGTAATTCTGATGTATTTCCACCTTGTATGATAATACAGATAGTGGGGTTTTTAGTTGAGGCTTTCCCCAGAGTATTCTTCTGTGTTTCATGTGTATTGATTCTTCTTATGGTTATATGTGTTCAGCTCTGATTTAGCTGATTTAGCTCGATCTTTAAGATTCCGCAAGTTTGATAGTAGAAGTAGATTATAGTATTTTGCTTTGGTATGTTGCATTATCGAGTTAATCTATAGTTAGAATTTCTACATAGATCTTAGAGGTAGATTTGTAGAGAATTTGCACGAAATTTTACATGGTATCGGAGTTAGCTGATCTATAGAGGAATTTCTACATGGTATCAGAGCCAGGTTTATTAGAGCAAAGTTTATCGAAGCTGTGAACAATATACGGAGAAGAGAATTCAAAGTTTGAAGTTTAGGGTTGCAGGTACATATCAAATTCATCTCATACTTCAAGTTGGTCAATGGCGTTCTATGGCTTGAAACTCTAGTATGCCTTGGATGGCAGCTCGAATTACATAGCATGGAAAGATCACATGGAGGTTGTATTAGAAGACAACGGCTTGAAGGATTTCATTGATGTTAAAACTGGAAACTAGGGCCAAACTCCATGTGGGTCAGCTTATTTATGGTAGCTGATATTTTTATTGGATCCCTCTCATCGAGAGGTGTAGGATTGATCTAAAGATCATCCGATTCCGATAAGTATTTATGGAGATATGAATTTATTTTGATTGTGGAATTATTATCAAGCTGACCAGGTAGGCTCAGAAGCCCAACCGACGTGTCTATTCAACCTCTACGTTTTTAGTATAAATAAGAGAGGATTTGGAGTCATTAGCAACACACATTTCTTCATGTGATCTCCTCTCCACGTCTTGGGTTTTTGGAGAAGGAGAGACACTAATGAAGGATGCCCTAAGATAATGCCCTAATTCAACGCTGGAAATAGAGACACTTAGCTGCATATCAAGGAAGAGATTATTACGGTGTTCATGGAGATCTATATACCGTTAATAATGAGGAACTACATGTTGTTCATGCTGGAGACTATTACGCTGTGAATAGAGACACATATAAGCTGGAAAACAATGAGGATATGTATATATCCGCAGTCATAGATATATATACGCACAGTTATGGAATGCACTATTATGGAATCCTTATACAGTGAGCCGGCAATGAATACATCCACGCAGTTCATACACTGTCCAGAGGCCCTAACTTGTAATGAAGTTATTAACGCAGCCAAGGGAACGCTATCCAGAAGCAACCATAAAAGCACAGAACTCATATTCGGATGGTTTTGAGATTGAAAGAGGAGCTGTTGTGATATGAAGGAACCCGCAGTATATACGCACTCAATCACTGTCTTGAAGACTTTAATACGCAAGGCATAAATATGCAGTCATAAAGACCTTTCTGCGCAGAAAGACATTGATACAAGAATTCCACATGCAGTCATGGAGCAAATGCACAACGACGTGTGATAGAAAACACACAACTACATGAACCCTACTCCGTTGTATATATGCGTTATGAAGAATTTCATGACCATACACACATACCACTCTGTCATGATATAACACAGTCTATACGGGAAACGTAGTCAGGTATGGAAACATCTAATCCGTTGGAAATGCTCTATACACACAGCAATGAACTATATATACATAACAATGACTATACTCTGTCATCTATCACAATGCTTGAAGACTCCTTGAATACTTGATGGGCAGTAATGTTGATATAACAGTCAATAGTATGACTGTAACAATCTTTAGTGGAATTGTGTCAGCATATCCATTTACATGGCATGGCATGGAAGACACACTATGTATAATTTGGCAGACAACATATATAGCATGGGTAGCATGAAGCTTGATATAATGCATGGGCAGCATGAAGCATGATGATGCATGGGCAACATGAAGCATGATGATGCATGGGCAGCATGAAGCATGATGAGATCATGGGCAACATGAAGCATGATGATGCATGGGCAGCATGAAGCATGATGAGATCATGGGCAGCATGGGCAGCATGAAGCATGATGATGCATGAGCAGCATGAAGTATGAAGCCATGGACAACTTGATGTATGGGTAGCACAGTGATTATGAGTAGCATGAAGATGCATGATGTAGCATGATGGTGCTACACAGTAAGGTGCAGCAGATGAACGAAATGGATAGGTGAAGTCGTCACCTAGGAGATTCAGTTGAAGCAGAATGTCTTCAACTGATCTCATCATTATAGGAAATGATCTATGCTCAGATCCAGATAAGTCAAAGTGTTGACATCTGTTGTAAATGTATTATCTCTCTCTCTCTCTCTCTCTTTCTCTGCTGAACTTTGAAGATAAAAGAAGATTTGATCAAAGGGTTTCCCCACACATTGTGGGGTTTGTCCCTGGGTAGCACCACATCTTGTGTCCTCTTGTCTTGGCTTCTCTTCTGCGATTTATATTTATGTTCTATCTACAGTTTACTTTAATGCTGATGTGATTGCTAATCTGGAAAATTGAAAAAAATTGCTTTAACATAGAACATACCTAAAAATAACAATTGATCAAGAAATCCCACAGCTAGATTCAAATAATGCACAAGGGTTGGTTGAATGGAAGAAGTGTGTGGCAAGGGCGAGACAGATCATCCTTGAGGGAGTTCGAGACCATATTGTCTCATGTCTCCATGGGAAGGACACTCCATATTCAATGTGGAAGACATTGAAGGACCTCTACCAGAACAGTAGTGACCGGAGGAAATTGGCGCTCAAGGACAAGTTTCGAAGAATCAAGATGGAGAACGGTGATAGTATTTCCACATATCTGAACAAGCTCACCACTTGCAGAGATGAGATTAGCAGTGTGGGAATAACTACTGTCGATGATGATATGGTGAGCCTTGCTCTCTGCTGTCTTCCAAAGAGCTAGCATAGCTACGAGGGCTCTGTGAATGGAAGGGAGAAACTGTCGGATTGGGAACGACTATGGTCGGATCTCATGCAGGAGGAGATTAGGAGGAGCACATGAGATGGTTCTTCATCCAAGGAGGATGAAGAAAATATGACCTTAGTGAGTAAGGCAAGGAAAGGGAATAAGAAGGATTCTTATCCCAAATCGAATTCTTCTCATGGATGGAAGAAGGTTGGCAAGTCTAAAGTGAGATGCTTTAATTGTCACAAGATGGGTCATTATGCGACTAATTTCCCATTGAAGAAGTCCAAGAATGGATCCTCAGAAGGATCAAAAGGTGAGGCATTAGCCTCTCAGTTTGAGACGGACTTCATCCTCATCGCATGCATGGTGTCATCAATGATGGGTTATGGTTGGTTTCTTGACAGTGGAGCCTCATTCCACATGACCGACGATAGAATTTTATTCAGTACATTGGAGGAGAAAGACCTCAAGATGTGCATAAAGATGGGTGACAATGAAAGGTATAGTGTTTCAGGAGTGGGCATGGTTGCTTTTCAGAGGAAGCATGGAGCTCTTATCACCTTGACATATGTGAAGTATGTGCCTAGATTGAAGAAGAACTTGGTATCGATAGCGATGTTGGAGGAAAAAGGCTACGATGTTGTCTTCAGTAAGGGAAAGGTTTTCCTTAGACACATCACCACGTGACAAGTGAAACATATCGGCTCACGAGTTAAGAACCTGTATGCTCTTGAGGTTCAAGATTCATGCAAAGCCTTGAGGAGCAACGCAAATGTTAGAGACTTGGTCGTTGAGAGGGAGAGTAAATTACCTCTCAACCTGCAGTCCCAGAAGAAGTCTTAGATAATTGTGGAGGAGCCACAATTGGAGATGCTGAGAGGAGACCGAGTGGAGACATCCACTCATGCAAAGACCTTCAGTAGGGGGGGAATTTCGAGCCAAGTCAACAGAGGGATCACATGCAGCCATACCTCCAGGTGTGAGGTGGGGCGATGTGTAGTGATAGTCTCAAGAAGGCTAAAATTGGGCAAGGTCCATTGAGAGGTTTTATCTCATGGATCGTACCTTGCTACGGGAGCCCAAAGTACATAGTAGCGGGAGGAATCAGTGGGATTGATGCAGTCAGAGACTTTGATGACAGATGCATCATACTGATTCGGGTTAGATATTTTTTGTTTCTCGAGTTGCTGGAGCAACAACACTAGAGGGAAGTGTTTCATGCAGAACATTCCAAAGGTTCAGGATCGAGATTGAGTTGAACTCCTTTCTTGTTGAGAGGGAGTGTTGAGAATAGCAACAAGAAATGCTAAAAATAGCATTCAGGATATTCCAATTTTAATTTTTCCTTGAATTAAAATTGAGAATTAAAATTCGAATTTAGTCTCACTAGCGGCCTGAAAAATAATTAATTAATTCATCTTGAGTTAATTAGTTGGAGAAATTCAAGCTAGAAGTCTTTGTGAAGTCATGTAACAGTTATCCCTTAAATTAAGGAGATTATCCCTGAATTAAGGAGATAAGGATGAGTTGTATCTGAGTTGTAATTAGTTATCTCAGCTAACTGATTTATGTCCAGTTAAATTAGTTCCAAACAATTTGAGGAACTAATTGTGAGTTCAGTCAGTTAATGCAGGCATGCATCAAACTAGTGTACTCCAGATAACTGAGGATTCTCTCATAAATAACTCATGCATTTCTATTCAAAGAAAGACCCAGTTGAGATTAAAGACAAGGAAATTGTACTATTAGTTGCATGAGTTTTCCTATAAAGGAAACTAATCCATGCAGTCAAGGGAAGGTTCCTTGAGGATTGCGCAATTTTACAGGGTCTGAGATTAGTGTGAGTGATCAGTGTTACACTTGGTGGCAGTAGAATCACCCAGGAGAAACAACACAGAAAAATAGGAGGCTTGGAGGGCAGAGGAGAAGGTTTGTGAGAAGCCTTGTTTGCCTGTGAGCATCCAGGAGGATTGTACCAAGAGCTGGTTAGCTATGGGAGCTAAGGATTTGTGTAATTCTAATGTATTTCCACCTTGTATGATAATAAAAATAGCGGGGTTTTTAGCTGAGGCTTTCCCTAGAGTATTCTTTTGTGTTTCATGTGTATTGATTCTTCTTATGGTTATATGTGTTCAGCTCTGATTCAACTCGATCTTTAAGCTTCCACAAGTTTGATAGTAGAAGTAGATTATAGTATTTTGCTTTGGTATATTGAATTATCGAGTTAATCTACAGCCAGATTTTCTACATAGATCTCAGAGGTAGACTTGTAGAGAATTTGCAGGAAATTCTACATGGTATTGGAGCTCGCTGATCTATAGAGGAATTTCTACAACCAGAGGTGGGTCGCAGTTTTTAAGGAGGGTTTTGGAGGTATATTTGGGTGTTGGAGAAATGTGCTACCAACCTGTTCAAGCCTCGAAAATCATTGCTACAACATGGGGGAAAACCACCCTATCTGAACCTTGGTTGGCAGCTCCTTTTTTGTTTGGTGTAGTGGCTCTGAATGGGGATAATGGGACCAGTTTCCCAAAATATATTTTGATAGTTTTGATGGGGTGATATATGATGTAACGGGGGAATGATTAAGCTAAGTGTAATCTAATCTAAAATATTTAAACACGTGCATATATCATACTTTGAACACTATTAAACTATAACTATGCCAGGGAATAAAGTAAAGTATGTGATCTACAATAATGTCCTATAGCAATTGGTAATAAAGATGATTCAACTGCAATAAGAAGTATAATCATTTAACAATAATCGTTTTGGATAAATAGTTAGCCAAAACAATTGTGAAAGATATATTGCATATAGAATCGTTCATATATTCAGCATAAAATTTAAGCCAACACCATACAAAAATACAATATTGCTAATCGAAATTCAAACTTTCATACATAAAACAATTGAAGAAAAGTTATTGCCTGATACATAAATAAAATAGAATCACAAGATAAAAGTACCATATATGATAAGTTCTGCTCATGTGTTTCATCAATATCGATCTAATTTCAATCAATCCAACATCATCTAAGAGTGCAAAAGATGCAATTTCAGTACAGCATGCCAGATATTCAAAAGAAAATAATCATGTTCCTTTCATTCCACTGGAACCTCCTCAAAGGTACAGAAGTGCATTTTTTGAAGAATGTTTCTGATAAAATTTCAGGATCCCTCTCTAAATGCATGAGAGGGGTTTAAATACTAAAACTATAGGTCCTAAAATAGATTGTTACAAAAATGGCTAAGGAGGTTTAAACGACCTTCCTCAGAGTATGCTAAATAAAACTCAAATAAAAATAAAACAAAGTGACTAAATCCTTTGCATTTGATCCTTAAGATCCCAGATATCTGTCATTGGTTTGAGCTGTGTTGGTTGGTTGATTGTGGATTTCAACTATCCAGTAAATATAGCGTCCATCAGTGCTGGCACCATTTTTTGTGTGGAGGTAGTTAGGCATTGCAAGGTCATCCATTCGCTGTATGGTTTGAATAAGAATTGCTAGTATGCTTCCCATCTCAGCTTGCTCATTTGTCTGATCACCTCCTCCCTTTCCTTTGCTTCCTATCTCCATTGTTGCTCTAGTTTATTGGCAATTGGAAGAAATCCTGGTATAGATTCTGCAACCAAGTTGGCGACATGTATATTTTTGTTAATGGCTTCAATGATGTTGGTTGTTGCTGCTACTGCGACTGACATTTCCCTTTCTGCTTGCTTGAGCCGAGAATCCTAGTCTACAAATAGAATTTCTTTATGTGTTTCCTTCAGTGTTGGCGAATCAACCTTCCTCCCATCCTCTGATTCTTGCCAGGTGATAAAGTCAAAAATCCTTTGATGGACTTCGTCATACTCAAGTCTCATGTTGATGACTTAGCTTGTTAGTCTATCACTGATCTCACAATAAGGACTTATTTGCGAGATTTTCTAGCACAAAACTTCCTTTTGTTGCACTAGTTGGGAGTTAAGGCTGAGTGCTTCTTTTACAAATTGATTGATTTGCGGACTGTATTTATACTTCTCTAATAGCTTGAATCCGCACATCTTTTTCTGTTGGTCTAGCTTGATGTTGTATTTGCATCTGTTCAAACTCCTGTTGAAGCTTGGCTATTTGTAACTCTACGTGTTGGTTAGATTTTTCTTGCTCTATATGTTGTTCCAACAGCGGGATATTTTGTTCCTTTTCTCTCAGTGGCATTTGGACCTCTGTTGCTTTATCAATATTTGTTGTAGCATAGGCTCTTGCAAATTGTGATGGTCTCATAAGGTTCTCAGATGGGTCCATGGGAAAATATTTCCAAACAATGTCCATTGGTTCATTGTCCAGAGTGGTAATAGCTGCAGCATCTAACTTTCTTTTCTCCCTCCTCCTTTTGATGATAACTTTATGGGTAGGGCTATAAAACACATCTAATGGAGGAATTTCCTCAATTCTCAAAATAATTTTAGAAGTGGGGGTGGTAGGTATGAGCTACACATCCTGAGTGCCTACAGTTTTCTCCACCGTAATTTCTTGAGTTGATTTGTGTTGTGGAGTCTGTATCTTAGATGTTTGTTCCTCTGTATGGAGCTTCTTATTAAAATGCTCCCATTCTTTTTCTAAATCAACAACTGGGGGTTTCACCGACTGAGTGGAAGTAGAGTGAATTTCAAAATGTTTCTTTGCCGAGATTTGCTCGGCTGCTTTCTCTATGGTTTCGGTTGTGTCCCTTTCAGACTCTCTCTTTTTATTGCCTCCATTTTGAGATTGTAGCTATGAGTGCTCTGGCTCATGAGTAGAATTCGTCTGGGGCTCTGCTTCCAAATTTCTGGAATTTTCTCTGGAGCTTTCCTCTAAGCTTACACTGGGAGTTGGCTCCCTTATTGGTTCAATCTGTAGCAGGTCCAATGGGACCTTTAATAATCTCCTCTCCCTATATTCACAGAAGGCTTCAAGGTCATTTGGGGATAAAAGTAGTGATTCCATATGCGTCACTTTTGAAAATGTCTCTTTTTGTAGGAAGAGGTCATCAAAGGCATGTTCCTAGTGGGCAAACGGTTTCACTTTTACCATAGTATTGAAGTCTTTCGCAGTGCCATTTGGGTCATACTCTCTTCCTGGGAATGTAGTCAATTTCAGAGATTTAATAATCTCTGCTTCCTTGCATGCATTTCCAAAATCATGCAATGCAAATGCACCACATTGCAACAGAAATGTAAGCAAAATGGCATTTTTCTGTTCCTTCAATCCTTTACTCAGCCCACCTTCCCCTGTTGTTTGGTAGGCTATCTCCCTTGCCATTAGATTGTCGGGGACATAGTATGGGAGGACATGTGGCAAAGAAATTATCCCAAATAATATGATATATGTAAATGTCTCCTCCCCAAACCATCTGTCTACAGGTAGGATATCTACTTCAGCTTCTCTAGGAAACCTAGAGGCATTTCTGTTGTAGACTTGTTTATGAATAGGCAGCATAACTCCTTGACAAATTTTGTAAAAATGTGGGCAAAACTGAGACTCCCACATACTCTTATGATATATATGGATAGGAAGTGGGTCTTGTACAGTCCACTTCCATCCCATGATAGGAAATTTGGAGCCAAAATAGATATTGTCCATTACATAGGCACTCATGAAAAATGGAGGGTAAACCCTTGAAGAGATACTCCTCTTTCTCCTATACTCCATTATGGATTTCGCCAAATTATCAGACAAAATTTTGGCGCAATTCATTATTGTTGCATTTACGACTGCATTTATTAATGGTTTCCATTCTAGGGAAAAGTTCGTACTATCAGGCTTGCCGAACATTCTACATAGCATGGCTGCTGCAAAACTATGAGGGGGAGAGATAGATGTTGTAGAATACATACCCATCTTATCCTTTTTTATCTTGCCTTCGTTTTCTTTCTAGGTCCATGTGACGTATGTTGGGTCTTCATTCTCCTTAGCAAATTTCACGAGGAACTCTTTATTGTAGAGATTTTGTGGCTCTGGTAGATTATACGTAAGCCGCAGGTTTTCTGGTGAAAAAGATCCCATAACCTCTTGCCTGCTATTCTTGAATTATATGTATGAGACATCCACTTGATCGATTATCCACTTAAACATATCTGTATATGGAATTATCTTCAACCTTGTGGCTATGCGATGCAAAAATGAGCATGTTGTCTCGAAGAAGGAGGCATCGGAGGAAACATGACCATTGGTTATGGCCTTTGTTACCAGAGATCTTGGTTTCTCCTCTTCTAATAAATCATACATGACCTCCCATGTGAGGTTCCTTTGTCTTTGTTGCATGTAGTGTCAGAGAACTGAGGGATCATTTCTGATTTTTTAGATGCAGTTTCCTTTCCCCTCTTTGCCATTGCTCCCAACGAATCTTGTTGTCGATTGTTCCTGAAAATGGAGGAAACCAGAGACTATCGGATAGACACAAGTAAAAATGAACATAAAAATGAATGATGCAAATGACTTTGAAAAGGTGACAAGAAAGGACTTTTTATTAAATGCAAGTGCGAAGATATTGTATCACGTCCAACAACTTTTTAAACGTAAATGCCATTAACCCGTACTAAATTCCCACTAATGGTTCTGTATCCCTAGCTTTATTGCTCATTAATGTTTTGCATCGTAAGTCGGGAAAGAAACTTATTAGGGTGGTGAGCTTTTTAACTGCGAAAATGATGATTTTTCGATTTGCGATGCAATATTAGAGATCACATTATTGCATTTCGTGTGTGCGCTTTCTTTCATATTCCTTTGGTTTCTGCAAAATGTGGGGCATTCTTTATTAGTTTTCAAAGTGTAGCTTATTTGATAGGATTTTCTTTGTAAATCCCTTTTCGTTGCGCAATGGACTTGATTGTTTTTTATAACATAGTTGGTGATCAGGTCTGGGCTTCCATCGCATTTCACAATATCGCATGGTTGGTAAGGTTTCAAATCTTTCTTAAGGGTTTTCAATGTGATGCGATAAGGGTGAACATGACATCGGAATATCACATATCGCATGGTTAAAGATACTTTGTGAGGGTGCGCCCTTTGTAAGTGGTGATATGCGATGTGGGCCTTATTTTAATAAGAAACGTTTTAGGACTTAGTTCGATGAAAAATGTTGGGTTGTGTTATATTCTTTCCACGACTAACCCACGTAGTGAACCGGGGGGTTAGAGGGGGGGCCGAGCCCCCCCTTCGTTGCGCCGATTGCGCAGCGGGGGGGTGGAAGCCCCCCCTGTCCGGGGGGTTTGAGGGGGCTGGGTAGCCCCCCTCTATGGGGTTCAGGGCAGCGCCCCGAGAAAATTTTTTTTTGACCCTATATTAGGTTGGGCGAACCTACCTATGGTTTTCGATCCATGGTTTTGGACGCGATGGTTTTTCGGTCCATGGTATTGGATGCTTCGGCATGTATAAATA
>APFE030584939.1:0-23975 GCA_000404065.3 Pinus taeda | reverse complement strand
CAGTGGGAAATCTCTGTGTATATGTGTTTTATGTGTTATGCTCTCGCATTTTTATTTTTCCTGTGATTTAGAATTTGTATGCAGGTAATTTCTGTACGGGGTTAAAACCTACAAAAAAATCCTAATAGTTTCGAGGTTAAGCACAGTAATCCCTTTTGATCGCTTTTTTGCGAGTTTTGGTCGTTAATAGGGCTTTTGATACTCTTGATCATGTGATATGTGAAGAGGTGAGCATTTGCTAGCTTTCAAAGGGTTTCATCTTGATATCTTGCTTTATTCCAAAAATAACAAGAAAATGCCTAAATGCTAAATTTATTTTTTGGAAGGATTTTTTAAGGGACCCCATTTATTAATAAAATATTAGCTATTATGTTAACAAATGGGGGGGTTGTTGAATAGCACAACATAGCCCTAACTAGGATTTGAACCTACAACAATTGAACAAACCCTAGACAAAGGTATGTATTGGTGAAGTTGTAGTTTTTTTATGCAAGTGGATGGGAGTCCTAGGCTGGAATAGTTTGTGAAGTTTTTTGGAAGCCAAGAGGAAGGGTGATCCTAGTGTGAGGATGTCGTAACCAGATTGCATATGATACAACAAGGATTGGTCACTCACGGTATGTTGGAGGGCAATGTGAGAGTAGGCCAAGTGTGGATTGTGGATTGGGAATTTAGGGTTTGTTGGAGGGCAGTGTGGTAGTGCCCAAGTTAGATCTCAGTGTGTGCCATCTTCATGGACTTAGGTGGTTGATAGAGTGGAAATTGTTGAGCTCAAGGGTTTGATTGGCCAGGAGCAGTGTGTGCAACCCTACATGTGTCTTGTGGAGAAGGACATCTACAAGAGAAGATGGGCAGTCCTCCTAGCCTTTGTTCATTGTGAGAGATGGGCATCTTGCAGTGATAGGTGGTAGCCCTCTATGACCTATGTTAGTCTTCATTAGAGCAGCGTAGGAAGACTATAGTCGGTTGAAGTCCCTAAGTAGCTGAGGAGCAACAATGGGCAGTTGTGAGTTGTTCACAAACGGAGTTGTGAACAACTCAAAAAGAGTCTTGATGTATTGATGCGTTGACGAACGAACAATCAACTAGAGAGAAAATTGTTGAGACAATATTTAGTGGTGAAATGAACTTGGAGCATTGATAGAGGCAGGTGTTGTAGATGGGAAGCTGAAGGACCAGGCAAATGTGTACAGGGTACCACCAAGGTAGCTATATGGAGCTCTACATCAACTAGATGGTTAGAGTATCTTGTCTGGGTATATTGGTTATATGGAGCCCTACTTGTTGTATATCTTGTATCAATCGATGTATGAGGGCCATTATCCTTGGTACAGGAGCCCTAGATCATTGTATTATTCAAGTTTATTATTATAACGAAGTTGGGTTAAAATAATAATAAAATTTCTATATGTGTGCACGTGTGATTTACTAATGTTTATATCTTGGTGTAATATATTGTGCTACTTCATTTGGTAGTGTCAGTGATTTAAGATTCTATCCTAGACACCAGTATCATGGAAAAAAAACATGGTTTCAGAGTGTGTTTGAGCTAATTTGAGAGACAGAGAATAAAAATGTGCACAATGAAGCAACTTAGATGGAGCTAGGTGTATAGATCATGGAGAAAAGGGTTCAGTTTAAGAAACAGATATGTGGTCTTGACTGGCTTGGCAACAACATTGGTTGGGAGTTCTGGGGGATTGGTGGTGATCTTGGTGAACAATAGTTTGTTGTAGGGAAATTTGTTGATCGTGGACTTCCTATGACTTATCATGGATGGTTGGTACAGCTCTAGGATTGCTTTAGCATGGATGAGATCAGGATGTTCGAGATGGATTCATGTGATGGACTAGATATTGGCAGGCTATAGTTTTCATCGGATCATGATGTTGCATATCTGAGATTGAGGGGATTTGCACGATTTATGTTTAATCCAAGAGGATGAGTGCTTGAAAGAATAAGCCAATGGATGTTGTATAGGCTCAGAGGGAGTCTAGCCTTAGAGGGAGCAACCCTATAGAGGTTTCGGATCTTCAGGTTCATATGTGATAAGGCAGAGGAACTACCGACATTGTTGGTTTCATTCTACAAAGTATGTTGCAGTGATGGATGCTATATGGGCTAGTGTTATTAGTGGTATTGATGGAGACTTCCTAGTGTTGGAAGTACCTCCCTCACTAAGAGGGAGTGTTGAGATTTGTAGCTTCGAAGGTTCTTCAAACCCTAAATTGAGGGTTGTGGAGGAGTTGAACACAAAACTCTTTTGTGGGCTCGAAACCCAAGCTTGGGGTTTTGTACCCATCGATGTTGGGGCCAAAACCATGAGTATATTTATACATGTGATGGATGGATATGATAGAGGTCACCGAGATGATTTGGACCCAACGAAAATTGTCAAAATCTGAGTTGTAGAAGTTGAGATATGAATTTTTGAAGTATATGTATGGGCTTGGTTAAGGTTGGCTAGGTGTTTAGAGGCCTTATGATAGGTTGATAAGGTCGCTTGGACGATTTTTTGGAGCCACACCTTAAGATATAAATAAGAGGCATGTGTGAGGTCATTTTGACACATCCAAGAGCATAAAAGTATCACCAATTCATCTCTGAGTCCGCCATAGTCACTTGAGGAAAAGGCATGGAGCAAAAGAGGGTTGTTTTGGTTTGTATTTGTCTATATTGTAGGTATGAGTGGTTGTAGGAGGAAGTCGCACTGGTTGAGGATGTCTTTGGGTTTTTTTATGCTGAATTTGTGGGTGAAATGCCTATGTTTTTTAAGGTTGCATGATTTTGGGTGGTTACAAGAGGCGTGGAGCATGTTTGAGCAGCCAAAATAAGGGGCCACATCCTGTACCTTTCCTTGGCAAGGGATAGAACTATTTGGAAGGGTGGCATGTGTTGAAATGTGTAACTAGGTTTCATAATGACATATGTAATCATGATTTTATGTACTAAGAAAAAAAAAATTATTATCATTGTCCTTGAGGCATGGGTTTCATGCTCAAGGAAATTTATTTGTATAGGTCAAGCTCCCTTTGAGACCTTCTAGGGATTATGATTGATTGTCATGTATAAAAGACCCATTTCAGAATGTTACATGTTGTAAAAATAATTTATTTGAGTCAAATAACCCTCCAAGACCATGTCATAATGCAAAGTTCAAGCCGGACTACACACATGGACAAGTCAACCTAAAAAGGAGCAATTCAACCCAATGAGAATCTTATATAAAGAAGACTTTGACCTCACTTGGAAGACATACATCACTCACACTAAAGTTCGATTACAAGAAAGAAAAGGAGTGTGAAGAAGAAGAGGACAAAGGAGGAAAATAAAGTTGAGTTTTTGGGATTGATTTGGGGATACTTCTCTTCACACGTGCAAAGGAATTAGGATTCATGATACTGCATTAAAGCCGAATTGCAGAAGTGAAATTAGGTCATCAAGAAGAGATTTTTTGGAAGTCGAATTCCCTAGGAGAGGTAATCTACCCAAGCTAAGGACAAAGGACCAAGATCACACAACTATTTATCACACGTGCAAGGGTTATGGTTTATGCATAAGAAGTTGTTGGGCAGGTCGAAGTTGTAGAAGAAGTTGTTGGGTGGATTGAAGTTGTAGAATAAGTTGTTGGGCGGGTCAAAGTTGTAGAAGAAGTTGTTGGTCAGATCAAAGTTGCAAGTCAAAATTTGTAGAAGTTGACTTGGTCTTGGAGATTCTTGGTCAAGGGTCAAAGGTCTTGGAATTTTTCAATTGAAGGTCTATAAGAAGAGATAATTCTGGTGGGTTTTCCTCTCAAGTTAGAGATTTTTTTGCCCTCGATGATCACCCACATCTTGTGTCCTATTGTTATTTGTATTTTGGTAGTTGTTTGATGATAGATAACACTAATTATAATAAAGGAAATAAGAAGTAAAATCAAGAAAAGTAAAAATACATCACAAGTAGTTATCAACAAGAAGAGAAATCACCTACACTTGTTGCCCCCTAGATTTCTGAACATGGTATTGTAGCTAAGGTGACAAGACAAGGAAGTTCAGATTAAATAAGGATGCTCAAGGGATGAAGCATTGGAAGATCGTCAAGAGCATCAATCATCAAGAAGGACCACTCATCTCAAAGAAACTACAAGGACAAGGTTTGTGTCATCATATTGGAGGAAGTTACTAACAAAGACCTAAAACTCAAGTACATTCAAAAAAAGAATTCTACATGTGAAGAGTTCTTGGGAACCTCATACCATCATCCTCTCAAAGAGAAGAAGACCTCAAAAACCAGACCTCCACGAAAAAGAAAGTCTTTGAATCATATTGAAGCTTACACATCCAAGAGCAGGTATTGTCATCATCATTAAGGAACCAAAGTGATCTCTCCCTCCTTGAAATATCACTTGTGAAGGAAGCCATATTCATCAAAGAAGGCATCTTCTATCATCATCATCATCATCAAAATCAAGAAGGAAAAAAGTTGAAGATATTGTCATCAAGGAGTATATTCACAAGTGAGTATATTTATGTCTACATCTGAATCTATCAAAACATCTTTTTGCAAGGAAAGCAACAAATTGGCTGGGTCATCAAAAATTATTGCATGGAAGAAGAGGATTGACTTGATCCTCATAGAAAATGAAGTTGTTAATCATGTTAAGGGTTCAAATTCTAAACCTCCAAAGGAAGAATCTCAATCACATGCAAAGTATATGAAAGGGGAAGTAAGTGCACAAAACATTCTCATAGAATCCATGAAATATCCTCTCATTCCCTATGTATCAAAGTTATAGACATCAAAAGAAATATATGCCAAACTCGTAGAATTGTTCTCGAAAGTACTTTTGGAGAAGTGATATCATTAAGACAAGAACTCTACAAGACGAAGATATCAAAGGAAGATGGAATAACCTCATACTTTATGAGGGTGTCTGAAATGAGGGGCCAACTATAAGAATTGGGAGAAATAATGTTTGATAAAGAGATGAATACAATAGTTTTAGATCTAATACTTTTGTGATCCAAAATGTAGAGATAAGTCTTTCGGATTAATCACATTTCTAGGATTCGGTCGACGTTTCAAACCAACTAATGTGGTTCATCCTCAGGACAAGGTGAACAATCCATTGATCAGAAGGAATAAATAGTAAGGATGCAACATTGCCTAGAGTTAGCCATTAGATATTAGTTGTTGGTGAATTAGTTAGTAGGTCAAGAAATTAATTACTTTGGAATTAGGGGTGTGGAAAAATATTCTAAATTTAGTTAAAAATAGATGTTAAGGAATAATTAAAAATAAAAATAATATTTTGATATTATTTGTTCTGGGTTGACTTATTTATAATAGAAAACTAGCTGTTAGGAAAATATATTTAATCCCAAAATAAATCATTAATTATTAATAACATTAATTTCTATATTAAGATTATATAATAATAATATTATGTTCATATTATCTGATAGGGGGATGTTTAAAAAAAAAGGAAGGGAATCCAAAATAAATTAAAACAAATCAGAGTCAAAGGATAATTGGGAAATATTCAATGTGATGCAATACATATCTATATATATATATATAGGATAATGAAAATAGGGATCAAGACAAAAAATAAAATAAATAATAAAATAAATAAAAAAATAAATAAATTGTTTGATAAAAATAAAAATAAAATAGGGGAACTAGGCGAACACAAAAGAAAATAGACAAAAAAAAGAGAGAATAAGAGAAGACGGGATACAAAAAGGAATGAAGGGTTATGATTAGAGAGATGGAATCCAGCTCTTACTCAATTTCGAACCATCATCCCTATTAAGATTTTTGGCTTGCCTTTCGATCTCAATCGCCTCCCTAAGCTTCCTATGGTGGAAATGATCTATCTTAGCGATAACTTTGGATTCTTCTATGCAGACATGGTGCCTCGATTTTTCTGCATGCTCAGCTAAGGCTAATGAGCAGGAGCAATTATGTCTGATGCCTGTTGCATGCTCATTAATCCTCTGTTTAATAGATCTACCTATTTCTCCAATGAATGGGATACCACAGGAGGAGGGAACAAGGTAGACCCCTTTCGATTCCTTAGAGTCAATAGGGTCTTTAACAAATCTAAGAGAATTTTTAATGGTATTAAGAGGTTTGAATGAAGAAGATACATTCATCTTCTTCCGGATATGGGGCAATAGTTATCATTGAACTACCGGAGGAATTGGGAAACTTTACATCAAGAATCTATGTAAAGAAGGAAGCTACCTCATTCAATGAAGTTTGGTCATTGTGAAAAATTGAAGAAATAAGGCTAAAAGAAAAAAGTGATGTAGGATCAAACGAACAAACTCAAGCATTTGCTACCATGGCTAAGAGAAAAGGCAATTTTGGGAAGTTTGGTCCTCGAAAAAGGAAGAAGAATATGGCCAAGGTCCAATTTTATGGTTTTCAAGAATATGGGCTTGAGACCATATTATTGAAGAAGTGGAAGAAGCTGAAAAGATGAAGTTAAAGGAGGAACTGAAATATCTCTACTATAACTGAGATCATCTTATCCACCAAGTTCTTTTCAGTTTTTGTAAAGTATAACTATCATGGCAGGAAGCATTAGAAGCATGATAGGATGCATCATTTTAGGAGATTGCATCATAAGAGCATACGATTGAAGAAAGAGTTCATGACATCATCAAAAGAAGCTTGAAAGATAGTTGAAGTAGAAGTCTATGGTATTCATCATTGGAAGGAAATAACTCTTTGAAACCACATTGAAAGCATAAGTAGTTCTTGTGAGAAGGAGATAGTCATCTAGTATAAATCTCATCATATATCATTAAAAAGTAACACTTGCAAGATATGGATAATCAAGATCCTCTACTAGAATCTCCATTAGAAGGTTCATCTCTTAAAATAAGCAAGTGTCTCGCTGAGAATTCCACCTTGGATGGAATTCATTGTTTGAAAGAATGATGGTATGATGATGAAGGAATAGAACATGTTAAGATGGTTGAAGTTCTTTAAATCAAGGGAAAGAAGTTGTTAGAGGAAGTCTAGATGACCAAAAGGGGAAATTAGGTATGTATGCATATGTCTAAGTCATGTCATTATATAGTTGTTGATAGCATGGATGGACACTCCACCTCATGAGTATAATCAAAGGAAAGGGTTCTCTTCTAGAGATGCATGAAGGCATGATTCACATATTGACTAGATTAAATCAACATAAAATTTCCTCATATGGAATATGAGGTGGTTGAAAAAGATGGAGAAACTATGGATAGAAGTTCCAGGGAAACAATATGTGAAGAAAGAAAGAAGGTATCGTAAAAGTGCAACTATGGAAAAGAGATCAACATCTTATGATTAAAAGGACTTGGAATGATATCTCCATATGAAGACTCTGATGAAGTTTGGAAAGGAAGGACACCCTTGACATTGAATATTTTACACATTTTTCAAAATGTATGAAGGATGTTGATGTTGCAACAAACATATGTCATGATGAAGGGCAATCACAAAAGGTAATTTTGACTTGATGTTCATATTTATATTTAAATAATATCTAGATGGGTTGATATGGGGCTACATAAAGAGAGTTGTGAATGTCACCTACAACTAGTACTCATGTGGTTGGATGGAAGATCCTGAAGGATACATGATGTGGAAAAATGTATATGTATGAAGAAAATCAAGATATGGAATAGTATATTACTTTATGATGAAAGGAAGGATGACATGATTGACATGGTTCATGAAGGAAAGTGATGGATGGTCAATGCCCTACAAGGAAGTCCCAAAAGATGAAGGCTCCATAATATTAAATATGAAATTCATGACATCAGATGGAGAAGCTCTACAAGAAGCA
This sequence comes from Pinus taeda, assembly GCA_000404065.3. Lineage (NCBI taxonomy): Eukaryota > Viridiplantae > Streptophyta > Pinopsida > Pinales > Pinaceae > Pinus > Pinus taeda. The sequence continues at coordinate 16,147 of APFE030584939.1, read as the reverse complement.
AAAGGTGCCATGATCTTCACCAAAGGAAAAAGGTTGTTATTGAAAGCAAGTACCTAGTTAAGAGGGAGCTTGGTCAAGTCCCTAGATAAGAGGGAGATTAGGTACATTCCTTTTATAGGAATGGGTACATTCCTTCATAGGAATGGGTACATTCCTTCATAGGAATGGGTATACCCTCCCTAGTTGAGAGGGAGAGATAGACACGTCATTCTTGTCTTCACTTTGGAAGAAAGAATGGAGAATTGGATAAGCATATGGAATTAAATACTCTTTGAGGATGTGGTAGGACATCTAAGATAATAGTAGTCATAGAGGACCGATATTCTTTGAGGACTAGTAATCCAAGATAAGAATAGTACTAGAAGGACATACCCTGTGAACACCTGGGTGAGGTATGTACCTTGAGAGACAATGATGATGGTGTTAATAAAGCATTAGTCTCGCCAACATTGTGCTATGATCTTGTGGAGAGATAGAGTTATTAGTCAAGGCCTTGTTATGTGACAATGTTAGTTGATATGATGCTATACAGATGGGCTACCAATTCGACTCTTATTATGAGAATTCTTCAAATTGAAAATGTCTAAGTACCTTGTGTGGATTATGAATACCTCCCTAGTTAAGAGGGAGTGTTGAAATATGTAACTAGGTTTTGTCTTAATAATGACATATGTAATCATGATTTTATGCGTTTTATGTAATGAGAAAAATAAATTTATAATTATTTTCCTTGAGGCATGGGTTTCATGGTCAAGGAAATTAATTTTTATAGTTCAATCTCCCATTGAGAGCTTCTAGGACTTATGATTCATTGTCATGTATGAAAGACCCATTTGGGAATGTTACATATTATAAAAATAATTTATTTGAGTCAAAGAACCCATAATGAAAAGTTCAAGTTGGCCTACACACATGGACAAGTCAGCCTAAAAAGGAGAAATTTGATCCAATGAGAAACCTATATAAAGAAGACTTGGACCTCACTTGGAAGACATACATCACTCATTACAAGAAAGAAAATGAGCGAGAATAAGAAGAGGAAAAAGGAGGAAAAGCAAGTCGAGTTTCTGGGATTATTTTTGGGCTACTTATCTCCACACATGCCAAGGAATTAGGGTTCATGTTGTTGCGGTAAAGCCAAATTGTAGAAGTGAAATTAGGTCATCAAGAAGAGATATTTTGGAAGCTGAATTTTCTAGGAGAGAGAATCTACCCAAGCGAAGGAGAAAGGATCAAGATCACACCATTATTTCTCACGCGTGCAAGGTTTAGTTTTTTTCCATAATAAGTTGTTGGGCAGGTCGAAGTTGCAGAAGAAGTTGTTGGGTAGGTAGAAGTTGGAGAAAAAGTTGTTGGGCAGGTCGAATTTGCAGAAGAAGTTATTAGGTAGGTTGAAGTGGTAGAAGAAGATGATGGGCAGATCAAATTTGTAAGTCAAAATTTGCAGAAGTTGACTTGGTATTGAACGTTCTTGGTCAAGGGTCAAAGGTCTTGGAATTTGTCAATTGAAGGTCTATATAAGAGAAAGAATTCTAGTGGGTTTTCCTCTCAAGTTGGATAGGTGGCCCTGGCTGATTTTCTACATATTGTGTCCTATTATTCTTTATATTTTGGTAGTTGTTTGATGATAGAGAACACTAATTGTAATAAAGGAAAGAAGAAGTAAAATCAAGAAAAGTAAAAATACATCACAAGCAGCTATCAATAAGAAGAGAAATCACCTACACTTGTTGCCCCCTGGATTTCTCAACACTGTGAGGCCTTTGGGGGGGTGGAAATCATCCTAAACAGTAGTGTTTAGCAACAGAGATAGAACAGAGGTGGGTCGTAATTGTTAAGGATGGTTTTGGAGGTAGATCTCAGTGTTGGAGAAGTGCATTATCAACCCTAACCAAGACCAAAACCTATAGGAGTTTAACAGACCCTACACAAAGTTATGTATTGTTGAAGTTGTACTTGTTTTGATGTAGGCATATGGGAGTCCTAGGTTGGACTAGTTTGTGAAGTATGTTGGCAGCCAAGGGGAAGGGTGATCCTAGTGTGAGGATGCCCTAACCAGAGTGCAGATGTTATAGCAAGGATTGGTCACTTGTGGTTTGTTGGACAATAGCTTGAGAGTAGGCCAAGTGTGGACAGTGGATTGGGAATTTATGGTATGTTGGAGGGCATCATGATAGTGCCCGAGTTGGAGCCCAGTGTGCACCATCTTCATGGAATTAGGTGGCTTCTAGAGTGGCATTTTTTTATCTCAAGGGTCTAATCATCGAGGAGCAGCGTGTGCAGCCCTAGACTTGTCTTGTGGAGAAGAACATCTAAAGCAGAAGATGAGCAATCCTCCTAGCCCATGTTCATGGTGAGAGATGGGAATCTTGTAGTGATAGGTTGAAACCCTCCCTATGTTAGTATTCATTAGATTAGTGCATGAAGACTATAGTGGGATGAAGTCCCTGAATATATGAGGAGCAGTAGTGGGTAGTTGTGAGTTATTCACAAACAAAGTTGTGAACAACTCGACGGGAGTCTTGATGTGTTAATGCGTTGATGGATGAACGATCAAGGAGAGAGCATATTGTTGAGCCGAGATTCAATGGCCAGAGGTACTTGGAGCATTAATAGAGGATGATGTTGCGGATGGGGAGTTGAAGGACCGGGAAAATGTATGCAGAGTACGACCAAGGCAGCTGTGAGGAGCTCTACATCAGCTAGACAGTCAGAGTATCTTGTATGGGAAGATTGGTTGTCGATGGATTGACACCAAGCCCTAGTTGTTGTATATCTTGTATAAGTGGATGTATGAGGGCCATTATCCCTGGTATGAGAGCCCTAGATTGTTGTATTATTTAGGTTTATTAATATAATGAATTGGGTTGAAAATTCTAAAATTTTGTCTATATTTGTGCACGTGTGATTTACTACTATTTATATTCCACTATAATATGTTTTGATACTTGGTTTTGTAGTGTCAGTGATTTAAGATTATATCCTTGACACTATTATTGTGGAAAAACAACATTGATCCATTAGGATGGTGCTTGGAGAAAAAGAGAAGGAGATGATGTTGAAAGGCACTTGTGAAGTTGGAACCATGAAGAAGTCATCGATAAAAAAGATTAAGAGACACTAGCTTCAGGCAAAAGGTCAAAGATCAAGATCACATGAAGAGTCCATATCAATTAGCCCCTTGGAGGATGAATAAAAAGAACATGAAAGATCTGTCATGAAGATGCAAAGGAAGCATCAAAAGGAGCAATTTGGAAATGCCACATCATCATGAAGTTCCATGTCATCTCCAGAGTCACATGTGTCATAATGTCTTGCCACATCATTTGTGGAATGTAATTGAGTAATTTTCAGAAATAACAAAATTTAAAATATGTGTAAGACCAAGGGTCTCACATGGAATATCAAGAGTCACTACTAAGTTCTAAAGTCAATAGAAGCTCAAAGGTCATGTAAAAATTTGAAAATTCATTGTAGAAGCTTAAGAGTTATGAGGGAGGTCAAGAGTCACCTCATTTGTTATAAATACACCCTCATAAATCAAGCAAAGGGACTTTTGGGACTTGAGCTTTCACCTTGGCTTCTCTAACTTGGCATAGGAGAGAAGATATTTCATTGGAGAAGCAAGAGGTGACTTAATGTTCCACTATTGGGACTAGTGTGGCAGCATTGTACTTTTATATCTTGGCACTCCCACTTAATATATGAAGCTTGATGAGTCAACAAGCTTTCATGCATGTATAGTGAATATAGTAAGACTATTATTTATGTGTCTGTGGTATGTGTTTTGTTCACATGTACTGAGGAAATTGAACTATTCCAGTGACTTTGGTTCTTATCTTGTTGAAGGTGTGTTGTATTTGGTTTTATGATTGTGGTTGTATTTTGAACTACTTTACGGGTTAACTAACGATCCTCTTATGCTCTTCTGTGTCTTTTTAGGATAGTACTATTAATTTTCTTCTGGAGGCTCACTTTCTTTATCCCTATCATGAAAGTAACTTATATACATTGTAATTATATGCCTCATAGTGTCATCTTACTTGCTTGTTTCAAAGAATGTTATATAACCTCTTATGTTAATAATTGCAGCAAAAGAAAATCCCTAAGGACAATGGAAACTAGTTGTATTTCCATTTGGGGCTCCTACTCCAAATGGTGTGAGATCTAATAGGGAATTCACATCGAGGGTACCCTTTTGGTTAACGGATTTCTAGCACCGTAAATAGGAGGATTGCCCCAGTGGTTTATACAACCTTCCTTCACGAGTCCCAATAACATTAGAAAAAATTATGCTAGAGCCCTTGGCCCGCATAAGGACTTTCCCTTCAATGAAGGCTACTCTATCTCCTTTATCTTCTAAACATGAAATTGTAACCAAATTCCCTTTCAAACCTGGAACATACAATATGCCGCTCAACTGAACACGTTCACGTGTTCTTAGATCAATGGATGTTGTTCCAATTCCTTTGATTGCATAGTTATTATTATCTCCAAGCTCCACCCTTTGAGTCAATCTCTTTTCCATCAAACCTATAAGATTATCATGATACCCTATCATATGTCTTGAAGCTCCACTATTTATCAGCCATATGTTGTTGTCATCTGCAATAGATCCTGCAAGAGCATAATAGTAGAACTGGTATTTATCTCCTTTAACTTTGGGTCTCTTGGAATGTGCATCAAACTTTTTCATGTTAGAATGTTGCTTCCCTCTTTTATTTCTATCATTGAATATTTTAGGACATTGGTCTTTTAAGTGACCAAATTTATTGCAACGGAAACAATGAATCTGTGACATGTCTCTCTTCCTTTGAGTATTAGGTCTTCTATCAAAATCCCTCTTCTTTTTTTGAGAAGAGACTTCTTTTTTCCTCCACTTTCTTAGAACAACATGCATATGCTTGGGAATCTTCTTCTTCCTTTGAATTTCTTCTTCTAGACGAAATTATTGATTCTTCTTGAGAACAAATTGCCCATAATTCTTCCAAAATTGGAGATTCCTTTTGACTGCTTATACCTGATGCAAATGAATTCCATGATTGTGGTAGTCCATTAAGTGTTGAGATCACAAGTTATTTTTCGGAAACAATATCGTCAATAGCTTGTAGTTTATCTCTTAGTTGAGATATCCTTATGAATTATGAAGCCACTATATCATTCTTTTCCATTTTGATATCACAAAGTTCATTTCTCAAACTCATGACTTGGCCAATATTGTTGATGACATACATATAAGTTAGGGCATCATACATTTTGTTTGATGTGTCAAGTATTGATATGTATGGAATTAAATGATACTTGATGGATTCCATAATGATGCTTATGGAAGTGATGGCATATTTCTTGTACTTCTTCTTTCTTGCATCATCTGTAGGTTCAGTCACTTTACCTTGCACAATTTCCAAAATATCTTCCCTTGTGATAATTAGGTTGATTCTTGTCTTCCAAGCTCTAATGTTAGTAGCCCCTTCTAACATGTTCTCAGATTTCATAGAAGCCATGAATGCAACTTGATTGTAAATCTAGGGTTTCTTCAAAGTGATTTGAAGGTAAGTCTTCTTCAAGAATGATATTTGTGCTCTTTTCTTCACCAAAGTTCTGAAACCACGTTGATTTTTAGTGCAAATTATTCAAGCACTTATTTCTGAACCTTGATAATCACTTCCAATGATGTAGATGATTATTTTTCATTTTCAATAAATCATTAAGAAATTACACAATCAAAATTTTAACCATAGAGACAATAGAGCAACAGAGATCACAATGCACAAAGAGGCAACAAGATTTTACCCTGGGAAAACCCACTAGGGGAGGAAACCTAGTCAAAATTTTCCTTAGAAAATCAATGCAACAAGAGATATATCAAAGTCAAACTAACCAACGATGAAAATGACAAGATGCCTCATGATGCCAAGTCAAAATTCATCAAATCACTTCGAGAAGCTTCTCCCAAACTCGTTATAGGTCTATAGAATGGGAGAAATTTTGGCCTCTCCTTTATCTCAGAAGGTAAAAACCTTCGACCAGACTTTAGCATAGAAAATTTAGACCTGCAATTCCACACGTGCGAGGACAACAGAAGGATCACACATGTGAGGGTTTCTTCTTTGACTCAACCTCTTCTTCTCCCTTCAATTCGGCTTTCTTCTTTTTTGTCTCCTCTATTGTACTAGATCAGACATATGCCTGATGATGAGCTGTGAATTGCTTGTAGTGGAGATCAAGTGATCTCTATTTTTACAAACTAGAAGGAGTTGAATAAGTGCCTCTTGGAGTATGGCTGACTTCATCACTGGCAGGTTGACTTGGGCATCTTGTGGTGTCTAGAATGCAAATTTAAATTTTCATTTTCTCGCTTTTGATAAGATCATGAAGAACATGCCTTATAAAATTTTATTTTGAATATTAAATCTATAAATATTTCATTTTTCTTACAGGCATGAAGAACATGATTCAGATAAATTTTCTTTTATCACAAATATAATTTATATTTCATTACTACAAGTACAAATGAACATTATGAAGATTGATCATAGCTACAAAATTCAACATATTGATGGATTGGGTTTAGAAATGAAAGGTTTGAGATTAAGTGTTTAATATATGCAAAGTTTACAAAGTAAGGACTCCATTTTTTTTGTTTTTTTTAACCAAGCACTTTAAAATGCACTTAGTTTATTCCATGATGCTTGAATAGTATGCTCTATATTGTACTTTTATTTGTATAAAATATTATTTTCTAATGTTAACAGTTGTCAAAGAGTGGCCATGGAGTCAGGTGAAAATATGATGTGATCTAATAGCATACCCAAGTGCCCATCTCAGTTGAAAACATTTTGTTTTCAAACATAATTGTAACAAAGCTTGTTATATGTAAACTTGAAGCTCATAATTTTTTAAAACATACATTTGACATGCTAATTTTATGCATGCTACTTTTAATTTGTTAAATAGAGTATAAGTATGGAATGATAGGAGTGTATGATAGACATAAAATTTGCTATCATGAAGAGGTAAATGCCATGTTTTTATTTATTTTCATTTCTAGTGTAACCAATGGCAGATTATCATTATATATAGGTGTTGAAGGCTCGAAATGTCTGCCTCAACATACCACCTGGTTGGGACCTTAGGGAAAATCCTTTTCCGTTTGGAATGGCGGCTCCGACTAAGTTTTAAGCGACCAGTTCCCCTTAATATAAAATAAGAAAATGGATGAATTAGATAGATGTGAGACTTATGATGTGATTAAAACTGAGAATAAAAAATATTTAAATTAACTATTTATCTATTTATCTATCTATCCCAAGAAATCTTATCTGTATATGTGTTTTTAAAAGGATTTCACATTCGACATGACAATATAGATCATCAAGCTAATATGAAGTTAAAACAAACTATGATAAACTAATTTAATTAAATAGTTAATTAAATTAGTTGATGAAATCATTACACATATATGATATCGTTGTTCATGCATATAACATATGATTTCAATCACACATATCAATAGTGAAAGATGTATGACTGCTTACAGCATATATATGATAAACATAATCAAACAATCATTTAACTCTTAAGAAAAGGAAAATTAGACTAATAATAGTACCTGATATATTGTAACTATGCTCATGAGAAAACAATATTGGTTCAGCTTTCTATTTAGATTTACAGTAGTGCAAACAAAAGCTTTCTCTCCAAAAATCAGAACCCCTTCTCCATTCAAATGAAGGGGATTTATAGTTTTCACACAAAATACAAATATAGTAAAGCATAATAAAAGTCTGGAGCGTTTTTAACAAACACAACTTAAAATAAAACCATAAGACAATTTTAGATTTTGTTACAACAACCCAGATAAGACTGTGAATAAGACTGCCCTCCCATACGCTGCTGCAGTTCGTAGATATATGTCATAGGCTTCAATTCAGGTGGAGACCGTGGTTGAATGTGCATCTGACCAGTAAATATAGTGTCCTTGAGTGTTGGCAACATATGAGTGGTTGTGTTAGATAAACATATAAGAATTATCCATTGGCTATGAGGTTCGACTAAGAAATGTCAATGGCATTCTAAGTCTATCTTAGAGAGATTTTCAATTCTCTCAGCCTATTTCTTTGACAACTCCTGCCACATCTTAGTTAACAATTTAACATTAGGAAGAGTTCCCTCAGGGCATTCTGAAATAAGATTTTCTTATCACTGATAGTTTCAATAAGGTCATTTGAGATGTACCTTGCATTGAATATCGGTGATTTTGTCTATTTCAGGTAAATTTCCCATTCTCTGAAGACTATGTCCTTATGTGATTCTTCAATATTTAGGAGATCGGCTAACATCCCTTCAACACTATCTTGCCATGTTATATATCCTACTATCTTCTCCTCAATATCATTGAAGTATGTCCTCAGGTCGAACAGTTGGTCTACCAATGAATTGGTTGCTTGATACAAATTGTGAATCATAGCTAACTTCTGACAGAAAATGACCTATTGTTGAGCAAGGAGAGTATTTAATTCTTCTGCTTATTTTTTAAATTTTGCCAACTTGGGATTGACTTTCAATTCTTCAATCATTTGTTGTAATTCTTGAATATGGGCATCTCAGGCCTTTAAATCAGAGTCATACTAAACTTCCAGGGCATTGAAATTGTTTTGAAGCTTTGTATGTTGTCCTTGCCATTGTTGAGAAATTATTTGCTTCTCGTGCTCAAGGCCTTGTTCTAATTGCATTATCTTGTCATCTTTTTCCTTTAGAAGTTGTTGAATCTTGGTAGCTTTGTCCATAGTGGCATAATCATAAGCTCCTGTGAACTGTGTAAGTCTATCGAGTTCCTTCGCAAGGGTAGTATGTGAACCTTTCCATAGTACTTCAAAAGAAGTGTTTCCAGGGACTAAGGCCTGGGTTTGATCAAGCTTTCTCTTCTTTCTTTGTATTTTGACTATGAACTTATGTTGGGGACTATAGAATATGTAAAGAGGATGAATCTCTTTGACCCTTAAGACGACCTCGAAGGTCGGGAACACTGGTATAATCTCTATATCTTCAACCTCTAAAGGCTTGTTAGAAGTCCCAATAGTGAGTGGGGTCTTCTCTGCAGTCTTAGAAATGTCTAAGACCTTCTCCTGTGATGGAGTCTTAAAAACCTCAGGTTTATTTACTTTAAGAGCCTTGCTACATTGTTCCCAAATCTCCTCAAGTTTAGAACTTGCCAGTTTTCCTTCAATTTGGGTAGAAGATGAAGCCCCTGTCTCTTTTGGATCAGTGATACCAATAATATGTTTAGAAGAAATAACTGTAACTTCTTCCCTAAACTATGATTTCTTGTGGAAGTTTAAGCAAAGCCAAGGGTTAAAGGGATAGCCTTGTTTCCTTGTATTGTGAAAACTATGGAGATAGATTCTTTGAAATTTGTTTGGCAACAATGGAATAGGTGGCAGCTTTCTCAAAGACATTATCGAACTGATTAGGTTCGTGAGAGAATTTCCTTACACTTGATTGAGTAGTAACCTTTTTAGCAGTTCCATGAGGATCATATTTCCTGTTAGGGATAGTAGAAAACTTAAACTCTAAAATAGTGTTCACCTCAATAGTTGCATGTTTGAAATTATCTAATGTGAACATACCACAACAAAAAGGAAAGGTAGGCCATATTTCCTTATTAGATTCTTTGAGCAATTTAGAAATTCCATTACCAACAGTTTGGTAGGCTATTTGACGGGTTAGCAGTTTATCGGGACCATACAGGGGAAAGACATGTGGATTAGCCAGACTACCATAGACCTAAATGTAGGTAAACCATTCTTCACCAAACCAATTCCTAACTCTGAGCAAATTTGTCTCTGCTTCCAGGGAAATCCTAGGAGCCCTTTTGTTAAAGATAATTTGATGAATCGACAACATGACACCCTGGCAGATCTTATAGAAATGGGGTTGATACTTAGAATCCCAGAGGATATTATGGTATATGTGAATAGGAGGAGGATCCTCTAAAGTCCATTTCCATCCCATGGTGGAAAAATTCATATTGTAGCACAGGGCGTCCATAACATACGCACTCATATAAAAAGGGGGAATTATACCTTCTGAAACTGTATTCTTTCTTCTAAAATCCAGAATGTGAGTGGCTAAGTTATCAGATAAAATATTTCCCCGGTCCAATATATCTCCTTCAGAAGCAACGTTTATTAAAAGATCCCATTAATCTAGGATTTTCTGAGTATTAGGATAGGAGAAAAGTCTACATACCATGGCAACAATTTGGCAATAAGGTCCTGCAAGGGAGTCTATTGAATATATGCCCTTTTCTTCACGCTTGCGCTTATTGAGATCTCTCCTCCAATTCTTCATGGATTCTGATGGATAATCAATGCCACTCATGAAATTCTCAACAAACTATTTGTCATATTTACGTTGAGGAGTAAGAAAATGATACATGGCACTGAAATCACTGCTGCTGAAAGAGCCGATGATTGTATCATTATTTGTCATGAATTTTCTGTCTGCAATGTTTAAATGTTCCACAACCCACCGAATAATATCTGTGTAGTGCAAGATCTTGGGTCGAGAAGCAATTCTATGTAGAAATGAGTTTGCAACATCATTATAGGTGGTATTAGAAAACGATGTGGAATCTTCAGTCGTGCAAGTTCTTTGAGTAACCCTTGGTCCCTCTTCTCTGAATAACTGGTAAATAGACTCCCATGAGGTGCTACCAGCATCTAAAGAACAAATTATATTTGAAAATAGCGCTGGTGTGTCAGGATTTTCATTTGGTGGAGCGGTTGGATGCTACTGAGCAATTGGTTTCTTTATTTCTTTGGTTACCCTCAACATATCTTCTGAGTTACATTTATCGAAACTGGCCTGCGATGTAAAACACGGTACTAAGTGATAATCCTCTCACCTAAATACTCTTTACGCAAATAACGAATTTCCATAACAATCACTATTTTTAAAGGTTGAATCATGACAATATTAATTCAAAATAAATGTGGTTTTAGAACTTCAAAAAACCATAAATTTGCCACTCTTTGCAAATTAAATGAAAAACGCGGATTCACGTGAACAATGGAGACATCATCATATCGGATAATTTTTATCGAAGAAATCCCATGGTTACACTCTAAAAGTTACGAAATATGGGACTTCTGATATATATTTTTCAAAGATTAAATGGTTATAAGCGTAGGCAGATAGATATATTGAGGGTTTGATATCAGTGTTTTGGAATATCAGGGACTTTAAAGTGTGCCACCCGACATGTAAAGTTTCAATATAAGCAGAGTGGGAATACTGGAGGGTGAGATATCGAAGGGGAAGAATATTAGAGATATCGGGTATCGAGAGTGTAAGATATCAAAACATTACAATATCGAGAGTTTGGGAATAGTGGAAGCATTTGGTACCGGGGATATCGAGTATCAGAGGTTTGTGACATCAGAGATTTTGAAATGGCACTTGGATGAAAGCTATGATATTTGAGAGCTCTGGTATGCCAAGTGGCAGTGTTGTGGGGCCGGTGTTACTTTAAAATATTACATATAAAGGAAGCGCTCGTTTATTCTTTTAGATATCAAGGAAGTTTTATCGTAACTTTCCTATAAGGATTGTTACGATAATGAAATGTTCCGATATGACTAACCTGATAATGCATTATTTTAATCAATGAAAGGCCTATTGGATTTTATAATATGTGCATGGTTTGAATCCTCCAATATATAATTTCGATATATGAAACTTTTATAAGAGGGTTATTTACAAAACTTTAAAATTGTCTTATCTTTATGAGGACTAAAAAATTTTTATTAAAGTTCAAAAGGGTCCCCATTATTTATTATATAGCTAAATAAATTGTTGTTGAGTACTACAACAATTTGCGACATATTGGGTGAAACAATTATCTTTGTAAAAATAAATGAAATTATAACTATTAAAGGAAAAGACTTAGAAATGTAAAAATATTTGGAGTTTTGATTGATAGAGATTACTCTAAATAAAAGAACTCATTATTTTGTAAATTGTCTCACAACTTGTTATTGATTAAAATCTTCATTACCTTTGTTGGTCATTTAATCAGTTGTAAAGATAAAGTCAAGAGCTATAGAAGCTTAGTGTTTTAGATAGACTTATTTGCCACTAGTAGAGCCACTGCTCTCAGCAGGCGTCCATAGCCTCGACAAGGTTACCATTTAACCAAAATGCACTAGTACCCCATCCACTTATAGTAATATTTTTAGAGGTATTAATTTTTTTCTTTTAAATCTTACTTGAATGTCATTGCCCTGACTTGGTAACTAGCTGATGACAATGCCATTCACAAGTTATAATGATATTGAACAAGTCGGCTCGTGATGAGACCTCTTGTCTTATAATTATGCAGCCACATGCCATTATCCTAGTTTGGTGTCTAGTCATGATAATGTCAATATCATTAGTTTCCTATGATCATGGTAAGTCGGCTCATGATGAGACCTTGTATCTTTCAAGTTTTATATATTTTTTAATTATACTCTAAAAAATGTAAAATCAGTGGATGGGGAGGTAAATTAACTCCTTAAGAGTTATGGATGACAATTAAATCCAAAAGGTACTAAAACTTCAAAATAGTCTTTACTTTTTAAAGAAAACTTTTCATGACCAATCATAGGGCAACAATATTTTTTTAAAGTTTCAAGTTATGAAATATTTACAATTTAATGGATATAAAGATTTCGGATATTTGTAATAGATGCAATACTAAACTTCAATGTTATAATTTTCTTTCTAAGATTTCTTTTTTAATTTGTCAAATTTCATGTAAATGATGACACCCCAATGTGAAGTCAAAAGTGTATTACCTAACATTACCAAGGTTAAAGATAACGATATATACATATGATTATTTACATATTTACAAGAGGATAAAAATCCTTAAGAATTTTTTTTTTTAAACTAGCCCATCAACGGGAAGAGCATCCCTCTTTCCCTATAAATCTTGGAGGATAAAGGTTGATGGGCCTAGTTTCTCAATGATCTAAAATGGGCCTAGCCACAACTTTTGGAACTTTGTGTATTTGTCTTTTTCTTCATGGGCCTTATCCCATTTCAAAACTAAGTCACCATTTTCAAAAAAATTGTTATTAATTGAACTTGCATCAAATGAGGATTTGACGAATTGTTGATGGTGTGAAAGAACTTGTTTGGCTCTATCTCTCTCTTCTTCCAACTTAATAAGTTGAGACATCCCTAATTACAAAGAAGAAGAAGGTTTTTCTTCAGTAGATTGTACTGGGGCTAGTGAAGGAATAGCTAGATGAGGAGGTAGGATAGCCTATTTTCCATACACTAATTGAAAAGGGGAAGTGCCTATAGAGACATTTTGGGTGATTATGTCGGCCATAAAGAAAAAACTAGAGCTTTGAGCCAAAAAAAAATTATTTCGATCAACTCTTTGCTTGATTATCCTAATGAGTTTTTTATTGGTAAACTCTGCTAAGTCATTTCCTTGACGATAATAATTTGCAAAATATTTGAGTTTAAAACCTCTTTTAAGATAAAATTCAGTTATGGTATTTCCAAAAAAATAGGATGCATTATCAAACATAAGGGCATAAGGAAGGCCAAACCTGGTAATAATAAATTGATCAATAAATTCAATAATGTTTTCATTTGGCTACCTTCACTGGTATTGCTTCCACCCATTTGATGAAATAATCCATAGCAGTCAAGATATATTTGTGTTGCTTAGAAGAGTTAGGAACAATCTCGCCTATTATGTCCAGTCCCCATTGCTCAAAGGGTTGCTCAATGTTAACTAATTGCAAAGGTAAGGTTGGTTTTGTTTGTCTTCCTGAAGCTGATTGGCAGAATTTGCATTTTCTGACATAGGCATGGGTGTCCTTAAATAGAGTCAATCAATACTATCTAGCATGCAGAATATTATGAACAATGGTGTCCCCAATATAGTGTCCACTAGTTGGTCCATCATGTAGTTCCTGCAAAACATATTTTGCTTTAGATTTTTCTTGACATCTCAACAAAACAACATCATAATTTCTTCTGAATAAGACATCATTAATAAGTTGGTACTGGTTAGCGTTAAGTCTCAAAGCTCTCTTTCTTTTTTAATTGAGCTTTAGTGGAGCATAACTATTTTTTAAATAAAAGATTAAATCGCCATATTGAGATTCGGTGTCAACGGGGCATGCCTCTGTAATTTGAACATTATTACCTAAATCTTCATCAACCAAAAAGTCATAAGCTCCAGTGATTAATCTGCAAAAACCTTTACCCCTTACTATTTTAGCTGGTTTAATTTCTAGGTCATATTATTGCAAGGGAGTAACCCAATTTGCCCTTTTATCTCCTAATTTGTTCTGGATAAGTAATTGTCTGATTGCAGGGAAAGGAACAATTACTTTTGTATGTGCTTTTAGGAGGAAATTCCTTAAATGTTTTATTGACTTAAAAAATGGAAAGGCTTGTTTCTCAACCTCTAAATAATTTAGCTCAGCTCCTTGTAAATTGGAACTAAAGAAGGAAATGGGAGCTTTGACTTGTTGTTCATTAGGTTATGTCAACGATGTAGCATAGGATTGTTCGGAAGCAAAAGTATAAAGAACAAATTGTTTAGCAAAATTAGGATTTGATAACGAAGGAGCGTCTTTATTATATTATTGACTCAAATGTTTTTCTTTCGATCAATCCCCATTTGAAATTTGACTTTTTTTTCATCATAGCCTATAAGGGCAATACAATTTGAGAGAAATCTGGGACAAATCGTTTAACAAAATTAATTTTCCCAAGAAAGGATTGCATGGATTTTTTGTTGTGTGGTAAGTGGATTTCAAATATCGCATTGATTCTATCTGGCTATGCAGATTCCTTCTTTATACATAATAAATCCTAGAAGCTTGCCTTCGCTAAGGGGAAAAAATGACTTTTTAGGATTTAAGGAGATTCCAAATTTTTTACATCTTTCAAATATCTTTTTTAAATCATGTAAATGGTTGCTTCTTTGTTTAAAATAAATTATAATGTCATCTAATTACACTACAACTATCTTATTAATAAAACCTATGAAAGCAATATCCATGGCTCTTTGGAAAGTAGCTCCAGCATTAATCAACCCAAAAGGTATTTTTTGATAAGCATATGTCCCCCACTTGGTTCTAAATGTGGTTTTTAGTCTATCATCTGGATGTACAAGAATCTGATTGTAACCTGAAAAACCATCAAAGAAATACATTAGCTCAGAACCAGCAACAGATTGTAAAATTTGTTCCATTGGAGGCAAAGGAAAGTTATCCTTTTCACAAGCTTTGTTTAAATTTCTAAAATCTATACAAATACAAATATATCCTTTCTTCTTTCTTACTGGAATAAGATTTGAAGCCTACTTGGAATGTGTGACTGAGAAAATGATTTTGGCTTTAAAATCTTATTCAATTCAGTCTTAATCTAGGCTTCCAAGTTAGAGTGAATCTTCCTAAGCTTTTGTTGAATTGGCTTGACATTTGGCAGCATAGGAATGGTGTGTTGAATGATGAATGTGTCATAAGTTTTAAGATCATCATAATTCCATGAAAATACATCCTTGTATCTTTTCAACACATGAAAGAAAGAATATCTCTCATTTGGTGAAATTCCAAGGCCTAAATTGATGTTCTCAAGCTTATGATCAGATCTTAAGTTAACCAATTCAAATCTCAAAGTAGAACTTTGAAGCTTGCAATTAGTTACCTTTTGAACCTATCTTTCATATCATATAAATCTTCCAATTTCACTACAGGTTTAGGTAAAGATTTTTCCTCAGAAGATTTATTCAACTACTTGTCATGCTCATCTTCATCAATAATCTAATTAGAGTAAGACCCTTCGGATGTCAGAAAACTTAAGATGTCATTGTCATCGTTAAACACACGCAAATTAGTAATGTTGTCTGGAATGGAGGGGCGAAATAATAATTCAATAGAAAATCTATCAAGACTAAAATCCTCAAGCAGAATGAGTTTGGAAGCAATGTTTGCTACAAGGTCAGCACTAGTATTTTGTATTCTTGGGATAGGAGCTATATTGAATGCAGTGAAATGAGAAATGAGGTTTTGGTTCAAAGATTGGTAATGCTTAAGGTGACTAGAAACACAATGGCTGTTGTTTCTAA
>APFE030584933.1:81119-95460 GCA_000404065.3 Pinus taeda | reverse complement strand
TACAGAGTGTGAAAAAGTGGAAACATTACTTAATGGGCAAAGAGACAGTAATACATACTGATCATCAACCACTTCAATATCTACACTCCCAAACTAAGTTGCAGCAATCAAGACACTATAGATGGATGTGTTTTCTACAACAATTTCATTTAGTCATCAGATATAAAAAGGGCATACATAATAAATTTGCAGATATGTTATCTAGACCCATTATAAATGCATCTACTGTACTTAAGCATAATTTTGTGTTACATGAGAGTTACATTGAACAATATGCTTAAGATATAGAATTTAAAGATGTATATGCAACTTTAAGTCAAGGAAAACGAGTAGAAGAATTGGATTATCATGTAAAGGATGGACTCTTGTATCATTGTGGGAAGTTATGCATTCCACAAACTGAAAAAGTAAAGATAATTTGAGAAGCACACACTTCTCTAATATCAGGTCACTTTGGGGTAAGTAAAATAGTTGCACAACTGCAAAGATTTTGTTATTGGCCAAAAATGAACGAGACAGATTCTAGATATGTAAGAGGTTGTACTATGTGTGCAAAAAGCAAGCGCAGCAATAGAAAACTAGGCTTGTACACTCCATTACTAGTTCCTTCTCATCCTTGGGAAAGTGTTTCCATGGACTTTGTTGGAGGACTGCCTAAATCTAGGAAAGGTCATGATTATCTGTATGTTGTTGGGGATAGGTTCGGCAAAATGTGTATTTTGATACCTTGTAATAAACATATTACAACTGAACAAACTGCAAAACTATTTTTTGAACATGTATGGGTTCATTTTGGATTACCCACTTCCATTGTATCTGATTGAGACACCTAATTTGTAGGAAAGTTTTGGTCAAGTCTGTGGGAACTGATGGACACCAAACTGAAGAAAATCACAGCTTTTCATCCACAAACGGATGGCTAGATAGAAGTAGTTAACAGGACAGTGATCTAGTTACACGGGGGATATTGCAGCAAGCATCCTAAGCTTTGGGATGAACATTATTGTTATGTGCAGCATGCTTACAATAGAGCAAAACATTCTTCTACACAAAGATCTCCTTTTTAGACTTGTTTTGGTTTCACACCAAGGTCTCCTTTGGATTTTGTCTTTGGTAACGACACCATAGTTGAGGGACACAGTGACGTGGATAGGGAAACTAGGTTCATTAAACAAATCCAAGAGATCCACCAGGAAATACAAGAATAGCTGGAAAGGAGCCAAGCCAAATACAAGGCAAGGCATGACAAGCATCAGATGGAGCATAGTTTCCAAGTTGGTGACCAATTCTGGCTATATATCAGCAAAGACAGGATGCAAGGTGAAGGTAAAAAGCTAAAGCCTATCAAGTATGGACCCTTCAAGATACTTGAGAAGATTGATGAGAATGCTTTTCGCCTTGATCTACCAGCTTACATGCACATCTACTCAGTTGTAAATGCAGATTGCTTGAGATTGTTTGAACCTTCGCTAATTGAAGATCCTGAAGAGTAGAGCCAATTACCTTCTATTGATGATCTACTACCTGAATATCTTAATGAATTGCAGGAAGACACAGTTTTGGATAGGAAGGTGAGGACGACGAGCAGGGGAGATTTTGAGTACCTCAGAATTAGGCTCAAGGGTTCCAAGTCGAGCAGTGCAAAGTGGATAGAGATTGGACAAGTGAAATAGTTGTACCCTCACTTATTCAATGCTTGAAAACAAACTTTTGGTGGTCCAAAAGCTTTTTCAGTGAGAAGGCCATGATCCGAATTGGATCCATGAAAACTAGCAAATTGCTATGACTGTATCAAAACAGACAGAATTTAGAAATTTATGAACAAAGAGCTATCAGGAAGACCTCTGGACAGTGGCAGTCTGTAGCCAGCAAGGAATGATGAGGACCTCCGCCAAAGTGCACTAACCGAGGCCCATGGAGACCACGCAGGATGCAAACTAGCAGCTAGGAATTCCATATTGGAAAACAGAGGCCGTTTCTAATGCATGATTTGCTGGGCAAAACCCCTCAAAATGGAAAGGCCCCGAATGCTGAGTCACAAGGAAAAGCTGAAAACCATGGGAAAAGTGCTAAAGCAAAAGGTGGGCCCCCGCCCTCCATAACTGGTGGAATATCGAAGGCATATTGGGCGATAAGCAGATTTGGCAGAAAACGAGCAATTCCATACATTGCAGAACGCGTGTCCGATGGATGAGAGAGAAAATCGCCTCTCATCACGGGCTAACGTCCAAGAAAGTCAACCATGTGATATGAGCGAACACCGTAGGATCTAGGGGCTCCAGATCTGACGGCGGAGATTGCGCCCGATGGGAAACCGGATTTGAAGGGGGAATTAAGCCGCGGCATATAAAAGTATGAAGTCTGATTTGACCGCTGAGTTGGTGGATGAATCATTACATAGTGTAACCAAAATATTGAACTGTTGAGGAAGAGTTGGCACAGTTCATGAGAGGACAAGTGGCCACTTCCCTGTGGAACGTTGGTGATGACGTAGAGGCAGGGAACTCCAAATGAATAGTAGTAGGCAATCCGAAGGGGTAGAAGAGGAAGCGAACAGTCAAGAACAGATTGGCTTTAAGCCATGAACAGATAGAAAATAGAACAAGGAAGAATCAGAGAAGAGAACAGTGGAAAAAAAGACGAGAGAGACAATAAAGCAAGAGGCAGAAAAGAAATAGAGAGCTGAGTTGACCTGCAGCATAAGGCAGCATCAAGCAAACAAAAGGCTTGAGAGGTTCAAGCGATCTTAGTGAGGACATCTGTCGGGAATTGAGAACCACATTGGAATCATCCCATTAAAGACTAGAGAGGTTGAGACTTGGTAAGTAAAGAGTCTGTGCACTCTAGTGGCTTGGAGAATCCAAGAACCAACCTACCAAGCATTGTCTATTTCAGGAGACTCAAGTTGAGCTCCTCATTGTGGCCTCCTCTAACATCTCATTCTCATAACTCTTTCCCCTTGAGTTTCTTAATCAACCTCTTCCAAATCAAGGCAATGGTTAGGTGCAAGGTAGTCACATTTCATAGGTAGAAGAGTAGAAAGGTGAATATTATTTCGATATTTCTACTCTTTTTCAAGGTCCTTTATGTTAAGATAGTGTTCCTTCGTTCTTCCCAGATTTAGAATCTACTAACCTCGGTAGTTAATCAAATGAAATTAATTCCTAATCAATCTAAAGTCTTGGTCAACCATCATTTTGATGATGATGAATCGATTGAAGTGTATGATGATGAATGCCCAAGTGCACCAATTGATATTTTAGTTTCTCAAGGATATTTTAATTTCAAAGATATGAATTTGGAATCTGAATTGGTCAAAGAAGATGTTTCTATGGAAACTTCCTCTTCACCTCACTAACCCTTGTGCTCTATTGTTTATAATGTAGTAACTTGTGAATAAGATACTCCATGCACTTCAAGCTCATTTTCTAATCAATTGGATTTTGCATTGACACAAGCTAGTGAGGTTATCTATGACAAAGAAGAAAACAATCAAATCATCAAGTATCCATTCCATTCCTTATCATTTCCATTCTTGCATGAGGAAAATTCCTCAATTCAAGTTTCTCATGAGATTGATTCAACATATTCATCCCTAGATGTTCAAGTAGAATAATCTTATGACTTGAGTAATATGTTTGTTGAAGTTGAATTTTTTTATCAAACCAGTGATGTAGATGGCTTCCATCTAGATAATAGTTATCATGTTATCTTAACTGATAGCATCTATCCACGTGCAAATTGTGGTCTGACTCAATCGTCAAAATCTAGTTATCTATATTTTCCAAGTTTCAAAACCTTTCAAGGAGTTGAGGCACTTTAACTTTTGTTGATGGTTATGTCAATTTCTCGCAATCCTGATGAGATCCCTAACCCATGTTAGATATGGATTTCCTCACAATTTCCTTCATGTTGTTTCACTGGATGTAAACTCTTTCTTGAACTATTTTTTGTATTCTGGATATATTTTTTCTAACTTTCAATATTTGGCTTGCGATCAAACAAAATATAATTCTTTAGTCGATTTATCCCTATGTAAATATATTGTATCAAATTTGGGATTGGAATGTATATCTTTCATGCATACATAGAGCTATGAAGCCTATCATTCTAATTGTCAAGATGAATATCAACATTGGTTGAAGGATTCATATATGTTAAGTGATTTTGTGAATAATCAGCTCCTAATTGTCATTGTGAATGTTATTAAACAAATAATTTTGGTTATGGACCAAATCTTTTTTAGCAGCATTCAAGTCTTGAATCATTTAGTGCATCAAAACCCCCATGCTAACATGGATTATAGATTTGATTTGAAATATCCTTCTAGCCTTTTCTCAGCGTGTTATTTCAATTGGTTTCTTGGATTTATAAGGCCAACAATTGCCTCTAATTTCCCAGGATTTCGTATTATTAGTATGGTTTATAATCAAAAACAAAAGAAACCAACAGAGAATCAAGAACCTTATATGCTAATTCATCAACCCGTTCTTAACATTGGTCCTAAAAATTATCACTCAATGGATCATTTTCCCATTAGCACATTGGATGACAGTTGTCCTACATTGGTTGATCTTTTCAATTCTCCTTATAATTCAAGTACACTGATTGAAAGTTCATTTTTCCTAGTGTTTTAGTATTTTCAAAAGGGTTGTTTTGGATTTCATGACTAAATCTTACATAGAAAAATCTTTTGCAAATAACAAGCTTTGATCTTTCTTGATGCTTTCTAACCAAGACTATACAAATGGAAGTACATTCAAGAGAAGCTTTCAAGGTTTGTATGATTGTTTTTCTCATCGAAAAGGTAAGGTTGCAGGTTGGTTAAGGTCAGTTTTTATGACACTTCTTTCTACCTATAGGTAATACCCTGGATCTATTGTGAAAGATATTCAATTTCTTATATTTTCTATTGCACATTATATTATAACGGTTTTGATTTATTATATCTTTATGATTGCAAGTTGGGAGCAGTTACGGTGGATACATTGGAAATTTTATTACACTTAGCCCTAACCTTCTATCCAGTTAGGTTAGGAGTAGGTCTAGTTGCATGCTAGTTTCCCTTGCACACTCATTTTGCATTTTCTCTCCATCTAGTCTCTACATTTGTTATTTTTCCCATTTTGTCTCCATGTTTCTCTTAGTCTAGTTCTCCGTTTATTTTTTATTTTGATCTTCTTTCGTTATTTTATTATGTATTTTATTTCATATTTTGTTAAATAAGACTTTGTATGAAAACTTCTCTATTTGGCTCAAAAGACAATGTGGTAAAATTTGAAAAGGGAATTGTGATGATGAACAATGCTTGGTTAATTTGTTACCTCTTCTCTATTTGGGTTTACATCTCTTTAAATTTGATGATGTCTAAATGAAAATATGACTCATTCCAGACAGAAATCCTTTGGTCAAACTACAAAGCCTATATCTTTATTAGTATCTTCATTCTAGCTCAGCCTTGTATTAAATGGTGTTTTGATGTGTTGACTCAACCAAGTAGAGAAGGTGTTAGCGCTCAAATCTGCCTTAGGCTGAAATAAGGCAAGACTCGACGCCACATCAAACCACGCTTAGCCTCGTAGCTAGCCCTACGAGGACAGGAGAGGGCTCTCTCCGGGTCAAACTCGGCAAAAGGTAATCGAAAAGGCTTGAGATGACCGAATTGATGACTGATTTTAGGCTAGGTATTAAGTACAAAGAGTTTAGGATTTATTTTTCATGATTTTTTTGAAATCAAGGGAAAGGAAATTTTGGATGCGGGGATGAGGCACAGTTTTTGTAGAGGTCCACTTGGGGTAAGATAGGCAATTGTTTTGATGCCTTAAAGCAGGTGAGATGGATAGATCAGACCGGTGAGGGGCTAAGGAGAGCAAGGGGTCTCAAGGATTCTCCTTAAACTGAAGAAAACATAGAATATTAAACAAATTTAAAGGCAGAGCACAACAATTTCATGGATTCTACCTTAACACTTCATTTGCTTAATAAGAGAAGTTTCAATAGATAATGATGCACATACACAACTTAAAAGTACTGAAAGAAACACACCATCAAGACATAAATCCACATGGATCCCATGTAGTGCTGCAAAACCCTGGTCTTTCCTTTGCCAAAAATGCTGTAAATATGTACAATATAGTCTCAAAACTATCCCAAGAGTCCAACCTCTGCTACTGAATGAAAAATTACATATATAGACCAAGAAAAACCATTCCCTAACCTCTAGGGGTCGAGCTCCTCCTTCTAGGAGCTGTTTCAACCAATTCTAAACTGAGCACTACAAACTAGGCAATCAAAACAACTTGCCTCTATAAGCTTGGAAACCAATTCATTCATTAATTTTTTGCCATTTTATGAATGAATCTTCTAGAATAGGTAAAAAAGTGTCTTGTCAACATGAAATTATATTAATTACATCAAAGAGGATGAAAAATCCCACCAAAAAGTCAAAACTAGTCAATGTTGCGTTTTCCTGGGCTGAAGATGCAAAACTCGCAAATTTTCCCAACGCGTAGCGCGCCAAATCTCTACGCGTAGCGTGCCTTTTAGGCCACTTTGGAGGCACTTCCCGACATCCCAATGAGGCACAAGTGGGCTTTTTGGAAAGGTCTAGATGTCTACTCTCCAGCCCAAGTGGAATTTCTCAATTTGGTGGCCATTTGCCCCTCCAAAATTGCAATCTCCCAAGACTGCTTCCTATGTGTCCAAAAAGTGGCAGAAGGTCATTTTTTGCTTATTTTTTGACCTTTTGGGGGCTCAAATCTCCATGAAACTTCTTGGCAGTGGCTGAGCAAGTGTATTTTGTCATGAAAAATCCAAAAAATGCAAACCTTTCTTGAAATGGACCTCCCCAACTTAAGGGTAGCGCGCGGCGCGCTACGCGTTGAGGGCAAAAACCTGTTTTTGACAAAAAATTTCAAAAATGACCAAAATTGCTCCAAATTGTTTGAATTTTGAGCTGAGGGTGTATCATTGAGTGCCATGTTCCTTCAAGGTGGCTTCAGCCAAAATCTGAAGTGGATCGGGCCTTTTCCTCCGTTTTAGTGCTTTGGCTAATCGTCTCTTGAGTACCTTCATTTTTGCATTGCACACATGCATGCAGGCCCAATAATGATTTTTCATGTGGCGGAGCATATCTTTGTCCCTGTTTGCCTTGGATATCAACTTTTCTAAATGAGTATTCACTCGAATGAGCATAGATTCCCGATCTATAGGTTTCAAATCACCGGGTCTCCTACGGGCCAATTCCCGGTCTTCACGAATCTTCTGCTGCTCATAAAGCTTGTGCTCATCTTCCAACTGTTTGTTGCGCTGCTCTAAATAGTTAATCACCCATTTTGCCATCTGCAATTTCTTGTGCAGTGACTCATTCTCGGCCCTTTGCTCTTGGATGATCTCCTTGAGCTCTGAGGCAGGAGAGCTAGCATCAATATCAATGACATCTGTGTCCTGACCTCTTGAAGGACCCTCATCAATCATGGGCCTCTTGCCCCTGTCCTGAACCTGTACCTGTGCTGAAGAAGATGGCGAGACCCCTTTCCACCCCTGGTGGGAGATAGTACTCGTCGTGCAGCTGCAAATAAGGCTCTGGGGCCTTTCTGATATGTTACATATGCTGGAGCATCAACATGCTCGGTCTCATGAATGTCAGACTGCTGTGAAGGCCCTCCCTCATCATGGACAATCTCAGGAGGTGGGTGTGGCACCATGAAGAAGTCGCGAGAAATGAAATCCTCCCATGGAATACCTTGCTGTGCCAACTGATGCATCACTATGATCTCGATCCGTGCATAATGATATATACTTTTGAGTTGCTGTGCGGGGTTCTTCCTTTGCACTACGGGCACCATCTTTTCTATATTCCGGCACATGAAAAATGGAATGTTCATCATTCGTACCCAGGTAAAATGCATCAACAAATGGATATGGTACGAATATAAACGTGAAAATCTGCCCTCACAAGTAAAATAGCGCATAATAAGCCTCATCAAGGGTGCATACTCCTCCCTTAGGAATCTGAAAGGAAAAACAGCAGTAAGGTGTCTCATGCATCCAGGTTTGATGTATGGTTGATAATGAAATTTTCCTAGTAGCTTGCGCTTGGTCCACTCTTCCCCAACATTTGGTATCCCGGTGGCTTGAGCAACAACCTCGGGTGATAGTGTGAAGTCCACTCCTGCAAGGTTCACATGACCATTGTGCAAATGTAGGACAAACAAGTGGACTAATTCTTTGTGATGTTGAATTTGTGAGATCCTCTCACAATACTCAAAACATGATTGGTACTGAAAACAAGACATTGCAAGTGGACAAGATTGCAAATAAGCCAAAGAGGTGGGCTCTTCTCTAACATGCCGACCACCTTTACCACCCTTGTGATGCCTCCTAGGCACTTGTTCCTCCGGTGTTGAATCACTGTCATAACTCTGCTCATAATCTGATTCGGTTTCTGACATGGTTTTGAAGACAGGATGGTTGAACTGCATATGTTGACTGTGCACACAATTGATTGCTGTTTGACTTTTTTTTAAATGCTGTTACCAAGGGGACATAAAGACAAGGGAATTGTTAGGGAAAGGGAAACATGAGGAATTAGGGGAAATGAAAATAACGAGGAATTTATGGAAGGGAAAGGACATAGGAAATTATGATATTGTAGGGTTTGGGGTGAAGTAGGTTTTGGGATTAAGTAGGGTTTGGGATTTTGTGAAGGGATATTATGGAATTTTATGGGAAATTTGAAAAGAAATGCTAATGAATATGGGGGGAAAAAAGGAGGATCAAAATGGGAAAACCTTGGGTAGCATATCACTTTGAAACCCTAGCAAACTTGGTCTTTAAATTTACATACCAACTTAGGGTTTTTTGCTTTTAATTTTCATGGCATATTTGTCATATTTCTTTTACATTCATCTTGCAAAAAAAACAAAACAACCATGGAGAAGGAGCTTACTTGGTTTTGCTTGAGCTAAGAGAGGTTTTGTGTGCTTGCTGGCAAGTTACAGGGCAAAAAACCCAACGCATAGCGCCCTTGTAAAATTACATTTCGAAAACCTTCCTGACGCGTAGCGCGCCCCTCCTGACGCATAGCGCGCTACCAAAACTGCCCACTTTGCTCAAGAACTCATAAAATCGCCTTTGCAAGGTTTCACTTAGCTTGTGAGAGGAAAATGAGTTGCAAATGAAGAATGATGTGATTTTATAGGCTTGTTTTAAATTTTCATTTGCCCAAAACCCACTTTATAATGTTTTGAGTGTTAACACTTTTTGAATTTAATTGGCTCTGACTTTTGGTTTCTTTTCTTTGAAAAATTGGTTGAAATGATGGTTTCTTCTGAAAATTTTTGTAGGGATAGCTTCTAAGGTGCTTTGGCAAAGGAGACCAAGGATGCACTTTGACATTTTGTGAGTTTGAAAATTTGAGAATTTTTACAAAAAATGAGAAAATGACCTTTGTTTTTCAAAAACAGAGTTTTGAAAACAAGGTGGAAATTTAGCTGTACAATAGTGAGAATTGTTGAAATGGTGCTTTATGAAGGACATCCCTCTGGCCTGCTGGTTCTTTATGACCTCTCAAGACAAAAATTGACTCAACCCTAGACCTAAGACCTGGAAATTTAAAACAAGACAAACGACTCTTTGAAGACTTTATTCACTCAAACAAACCTGAACCAGCAGCGCCAAACAGGAGGGGGATAAAAGACACAAGCTCCTCCAGCAGAGTTATGGCATGCCTAACGGAATGCAACATGATCACACTGATGGGACACCTAATTATGAAATGCAAAGAGCTTTGATCTCTGGTGGAGGGCTACTAGACTGACTCTAACACGCTCCACATTACTCCAGACATCAATAAACACACATAATCTATTTTTCACACAACAACATCTTAATCCAAGTATTCAATGATTTGATATATCTACCTCGAGGACCTTGAAGAAGCTGCCTTTCTGCTTCACTATAGCTCACAGTTGTATCTATCATGAACCCAATGATAAATCCTCCTATTACTCTATCCAGCCAATGATCTACTATGCACATGATTTTATCCTCGGTGGCTTCTAGCTTGCGCACCAGTTCCGGGGTCCACACAATAGGCTGGTCCAATCTGCACCTTCCCACGCTGTCATCTAGCCTTGCGATCCACTCGTACAGCTCTACCGGAAATGATGCGAAGAAAATTTCATGAATGTCTGTGAATATATAACGGTCCAGCCAATCTTCCTCTGATACTCGCGAGTTTCTATTTTCCTGAATTGCGAACTCGTGGAGTTTCAGATCCCACCACTTTTCAATCTCTTTCTTTGTAGGGTTCTAGCATTCCCACATCAGACACCCCTTAGGCAGATCCTGGTCCTGACAACGGAACCATTTGTTGGCTTATAGGAACCTTACCCAGGTTCGGAAGAATTATTTAGCCAAGCAAATCCCGCAACTACCGACCCTTTCGGCAATAGTCTGCAGAGCGCGGACTGAGGTCTCATCCGAGGTATTAGGGGAGGGTGCTAGAACTAGGTTTCCGCACCCTTGGGATGTTTGGATGTGGTCTGGAGGTATCCCGCGCCCCTCTTCAGCCTCACGCTGCTCTATATAGGTGCAGATCAGGACCCAGAATGAGTTTAACTTTCTATGATCGTGATTTTTATAGATCTAATCTATCTAATTAAGTATTGTACTCAGATCTACTTATAAGGGTCTTTAAGCAAACATTTAATAGATTTAACTAGTTCGCGCACTTAAAATAAACTTATATTCACGAATGTAACATAGAATTCGCAGAAGAAACTTATCTTTATTTCCATTTATCACCAATACATCTAGATCTTCCCTACGCACTTAGCTGTAGGGGTCCCCGCACATAGCTGCGGACTCTTCCAAGCCTTTGTGCACATAGGTGCAGAGCCTCTATCCACTATCCAAACCCACGTTTCAGACTTCGAGTAGTAGCGCATTAGACAGAACCACACACGGACTGTATTCCACGTACCCTCTGGGTATATCGGAAGCCCCATAGGCTCCCTCAAAACCTCGCCATAGATAAATCGTCGGCCATCTTGCAGCTACAATACACCGAGAACAGCACTCAGAGAGATTACTCGCCCGTACGATAGGGTAGTCGGGTGGTAGGGCTAAGGGTACGTCGACCCTCCTTAGTTAGAGCCCTGAAACATTGGGCCGAGTACTACTGCCAGACCCTTATGTATATTGCGATATGTAGCACCTGACACTCCTCAAGACCCTAGTTCCCTTTTCAATCATCATCTCTTCCAGATCCGCTTGAGCAAAGGAGTGCAACAGTAGCAGACATCGGTCCCAATCAGCCATTCCGATCTATTAGATTCATCAGATCTGCAGAAGCAGTTAGTTCAGTCGTCCAGCGCTATCCGATCCGCCATTCAGATCTCTCAGATCCACCAGACCAGAGTCGTTGTGAAGGGTTCCTATACCAGGGTATAATTGTCACATGACTTTTGGCCGCATTGACATTTTGAGGATTTGGTGACTGCAGTATTGACCAGGAAGGAGTAAAACTCCGTTAGGAGTTAAAAAAAAAAAGTCTGAGATCTTCCGGGGCGCTTATTGGTGATCTAGCCCATTAGAATCAAGACGACAAGCTGAGCATGGTGGTACCATTCAATTAATTGTGGAAATTTTTTGGCGGTCCCAATTTTTCATCACGTTGGTGTATGGTAGCAACTAGAGCTCAAGCGATGGCCAACGAAAGGATGGATAAACTTGAAGAAAATGTGAAGGACATCCAAACTCAGCTTCGCGGAATAGGTCTCCAGATACAGGAATTTATGTCAAAAGGCAAGGAGCAAGCCCACGAGGAGGTGTATAATGGCCATGAATGCAATGACGGTGAATCTAGCCACTCTCCTCACATCTGGCACACCCATCCACCACCCAGTCAGCGACCTCCCAAGTTGGATATGCATAAATTTGACGGTTCTCACACGTCCGCATGGCTAGCACAAATGGAGCAGTATTTCAAATTGAATCATATCCTAGATGATGGGACTAAGCTTATGTTGGGGAGCATGTACTTCGACAATGAACAGTGGCAATGGTGGGAATGGCATCAACGTTGTAATGGACCTTTTAAGACTTGGACCCAATTTACCAAAGCTCTTCGAGATCACTTTGAACAGGAAGAATCTTTTTTGGGTCATCTCACGAAGCTCCAACAGACTGGTACAGTGGATGAATATATTACCGTTTTTTAAGGCTTAGCTTTCCGCACTAAGGGTCTCACAGATGAGTTCTACACGGAATGTTTTATCAGCTGTCTTAAAGAAGCAATCAAAGCTCAAGTTCTACTTCACCACCCTCCCACGTGGACGAAGGCTTGCCAGGTAGCTCATAAGGTGGAACGTGCATTAGCAGCCCAATACAGTCGCCCAAATTTCCCCACTAAAGGTCGTCCCCCACAGGCTCACAACACGACTCAAACACTTAAGGTCCAAAAGGTGTCTCTTGCGGAAATGGCCGAAAGCAGGAAGCAAGGACTATGTTACTACTGTGATGAAAAATACTCCCCAGGTCATAAATGTAAGGAGCCCAAATTCTTTCAAATAGATGCCATTGACTACAGCTCAATAGAGGAAGATCCACCACTCAAGGAACATGAGCCGCTAGAGGAAGACAACCAACAGGACAATGTCTCTGACGAACCAGTTATTTTGTTGCATGCCTTGGCAGGGATTTCTTCCCCTCAAATGCTCACAATCATAGGGTTTATTAAACATCGCCCAGTAGTAGTCTTGATTGATAATGGAAGTACACATAATTTCATCCATCAAAAAGTCGCAGAAACGGTGCATTGCTTTGTACGAGTAGTTTCTAACTTCCAAGTTCAAATTGCAGATGGAGGCACAATGAAATGTGAAGGCCGTTGTGAAAATGTCAAACTTCAAATGGGGGATTATCAGTTGAAAACCCACATGTTTGCCATACACATGGGGGGTTGCGACATTGTCCTTGGCGCTGATTGGCTCCGCACTCTTGGGCCAATCAAAATGGATTTCCAGGAGTTGTATATGAGTTTTAAGCAGAAAAACCACACACATACCCTTCGTGGACTCCAGGTGGGATCCCCCTCTATTATCAGTTCGCATAGGATGGAAAAATTGTTAAAAAAGGGCAATCATGGAGTTGTAGCTCAATTTAATGCCATCCAGGTAGTCGAAACCAAGCCGTCGCCAATTCATCCTGAGATGCAACAGATTTTAAACAACCATCTGCCAGTCTTTGACAAGCCTCATGGGCTTCCACCCTCGTGAGGAGAACATGATCATAGCATCACCTTGGTCCAGGGGCCCAACCCCCAAATTTGCGCCCATACAGATATCTGTTCACCCAAAAGAACGAAATAGAAAAAATCATCAAGGAACTTTTGGAAGCAGGGGTCATTCGTCCCAGCATCAGTTCTTATTCATCCCCAGTGGTTATGGTGCTCAAAAAAGATGGGGAGTGGCGGATGTGTCCTGACTTCAGGGCCCTCAATAAGCTGACAGTCAAAGATAAATTTCCCATTCCAGTGGTTGATGATTTTTTGGATGAACTCAACGGGGCTCAATTTTTCACGAAGTTGGATCTTCGTTCAGGTTACCACCAGATCCGCATGAAGGAAGTCAACATACCCAAGATTGCTTTCAGAACTCATGAAGGCCACTATGAATTCCTGGTCATGCCATTTGGTCTTTGTAATTCCCCCTCTACTTTTCAGAGCCTTATGAACCACATTCTCAAACCATATCTCAAGAAATTCGTCCTTGTCTTCTTCGATGACATCCTCATCTATAGTTGCACTTGGGCAGCACATCTTCAACATGTAGATCTACTCTTGCAACTGCTATGCAAGCAGAAATTATTCATGAAGATGTCCAAGTGTTCATTTGGCATGGTAGAGGTGGAGTATTTGGGCCACATTATGGGGTGTGAGGGTGTCAAGGTGGACCCCAAAAAGATCCAAGCATTGCAAGAATGGCCTCAACCTAAGACCTTGAAGAGCTTACGCAGATTTTTGGGTCTCACAGGCTATTATCGTAAATTTGTCTGCAACTATGGTCGCATAGCGAAGCCCCTCACCCAACTCCTAAATAAAAATTCTTTCTTCTGGAATGAGGAAGCACAACAGGCCTTTACAGCTCTAAAAAATGCCATGTGTTCCACTCCAGTTTTATCACTCCCTGACTTCACCAAAGCTTTCGTCATTGAATGTGATGCTTCATGAACAGGTATTGGGGCAGTTTTAATGCAGGAAGGGAGACCATTGGCCTTCACAAGCCAGCAACTCAGTGGGAAGAATCAGGGCCAATCTACATACGAGAAGGAAATG
>APFE030584933.1:33650-78487 GCA_000404065.3 Pinus taeda | reverse complement strand
TATTAGATTAGATGTATTAGTAATAAGCGGATTGACCCGTGGTATTACTCGTAGGAGTCATATATAAAGGATAGAAACTCCCTGCGAGGAGCATCGTGTCTTATTTTTGTAATCGAGCTATGCTCTATTGGAGGTTGCCCCCTCGAAGAGGCAAGTGAACATTACTCTCTAAATAATAAAGTCATTTCCATTCTATGTTCTGGATATCTTTTCTTCGCATATTCTGTGTTCTCGGTCTCTTTTCTTCGCATATTCTGTATTTGGGTATCATTTGTAGGTTAAGAAGCATAACATAATGGGTACGATGTTTGAAACAAATCCAAATATGGAAATTCTACTTCGAAATATATAGGAAACAATATATATAAACACACACAAATTTGATATTTATTCATTTTTTTTTATATGGGCAATGTGAGAAGTTGAGATTTGAATTCTTAAGAGTATTTGTATTCGAAGAACTGAGATTATGAGAGAATATTCTGCGTAAAAATGACTTCAATAAATTATTTGAATGGTTTTACACACAATATAGGAGTTTGCATTTATGGATTAGCCTCTTAAATTACTGTCAAATGACTAACATTTACAACATCTAACATTCACTAGCCTATAACTAACATAATAGTATATTTTCATATTGGATTTCCCTAGTCAATGCATATCTAGGATATAATCCTAAAAGTTGAAATTCAATGAATTCACTGTGTTGTTAATTTGTTCAAGCGTCGTAATTACGTTTGTTTAAATTTGATGATCAATTTTGTTTCGAAACTCAATGATTAAATTTGATTATTTTTTTTTAAATTGGGATTAAATTTATTTACTTTAATATTAAATTTGGATAAAAGTTGTTTACGTTCAGACTAACTTTGAATTTATAATTATATATTTCCTCGAACTTAGTGATGAATTTAATTTCTACCACATTGCTTTGCAATACTACTTTTTCCCTACATATTTTGGCCTCTATGTGGGTGTAGATGATCCCCACAGAAAACCTTGCCTAGGCATTGTGGACCCTCATGAACCAATGACTCTGCTGGGAGCTTGATGCTTGTTTGTTGAGTCTAATTCTGCATCTTCTCATTTAAGGAGTCAATTTTATCTCCCTTAAGGATTTTTTCATTTCATCTTACATGTCCAATTATCAGGATCCTCAAAGGGTGAAACAAAAAAGTGCATACTTAGATAAGATGAAAATTGTGAAGACCATATGTAGATATAATAATTAACGTGTGCACAACATCTCCTAGTGGTGCCCAGGAAAGTTTGTATTATGCCCAAGGATGGGGGAGGTCTTGGATTGATTAATGTGGCAACTCTTGGGGGCATTCTTGCAACTACATGACGGTTTGATGTTTGAATGGGTCTTTCTCTTCACAATTTTTGTTGCAGCATAGACTTCATACAACTCAACATATTAGTAGGATTTAGGTGTCTTTCAGCTCATGTGATGTTTCTTTCATAACTAGTCAAAATTCCAATATTAACGCTTACAAATCTAGATATAGGAATTATAAACAGGAAAATCCAATGGCATAAAATAGTTAGATACAAATTACAATAGATAAAATAGTTAGCTACCATTCTACTGCCATATAAAATCTAAAATCTCATGTTTGTTTATGTATTAAGAATACATTAATGATCAACAAGTAGTTACTATATACAGGATTAAAATTATGATGGTAACACTGAGCATGCATGAGTGGAAAGTGTATCCCTCAGTAAGACATAGATTTTGCAAGAGGAATCCCAATCCCATGTCCTCTATAATCCTCATCCTGTAAGCTAATAAATCCTTAACAATTAGATGAGATGCGGTGATTAAAGTTGAGTATTATTCAACCACTTACTTGAAGTTTTAGTCCATAAGTCATTTGGGAGCCTCAATCCACAAGTTTCATTGCAACCATTGTAGCAGAGTTAAGATAGTTAAGGAGTCAACACATGGCTTTCACCATCAGTTCTACATGTCAATAGACATTTTATTTTCATTTCAGAAGACTTTCTATTCACTGAACATACCCTTCCTAGCCACTACTTCCAAACTTGGGTCTTAATATCTCATCACCACTAATGTCAAGGCATAAGAAAAATCCCAACAAAAGAATAAAGGCTTTCCCACACTAGTCTGTGGAAGTTTTCGTTCCAGAATTTGATTCTTAGTATATTTCTCTATGAATTTTGCTTGAAAATCCCTCAAGGAAAATGTTTGAGGCTTTTCAATTTGGCTCCAGCACAAACATTGAATGATTTTGGTTAAATTGAAAAACAACTTTCACACAGAGGAAGTCGACAAACAAAATCCTTGACCTACATTAACGTACAATATGTGCATTGTTTTCGTGGGAAGGAGAGTATTTTATTTCTCACACAAGCATTTGGGGAGTCGATTACTAGGTTGACAATCCCTATATTATAAGGGGAATGAGAATACAAGCTGGTACAACAAGATAATAACATCAACAATGTGGTGGCATGAGACATCAGTTTGTTTAGAAACAACCCATGAGTACTAGGGTCAATACCTATAGAATCTAGCATTGTTCCTCCCCAATTAGGTATGCAACCAAAATCAATTGAAGTAACCCTTTATAGGAATAGAGCACGTAGATCCATAGGAGAAGCCTGAGAATGCAAGTGTCGATGTAATTGACAATTGTAGTAAGTCAATGGCATATCTACAACATTGGATAGAAATAATCATGTGGGAAGCCTTCTTGGCCTATGCTCAGTCAGCTTGCAAAAGATGCATCCTTGATCAAATGTAAGGCACTCGAAGGATTTTTACAAGACAATGAAGTTCATCAATAAGTTCCTCAGGCAAACATCAAAAAATAAGATTACAACATATAAAATCCTAATGAAATTGAAGCAACATATGATCTGTAAACAAAGAAGGAAGTACTATAGAGGTGAGACTATGATTTCTGAGCTTCCACCCAGGAAATATGATGGTATGGGACTACTTTCAAAAGTGTCTATAGTAAATATTTGTAGCCTACATTAATAAAACACATGTAGTTTATGCTCCTATAGTCCAACATGCAGGATAAATGACATTGGCTCAGAATGCTTTAAAATAAGGAAGAGACCTACAATCATCCCACTTTACATCACCATATTTCATTATTTTCTTAATTTTGGCAAGAGGAATTTGATGTTGTTTAAACTGTGTCCGCAACAAAATACGACATCTCATAAGCCATTATCCTTTAGCTTATAAATTTGTCAAACAATAACATATTTCTCCTTAATAGCTAACACTAACATATTTATAAGTTAAATCATTAGCAAATGGCAATGTGCATTGCATTTTATGTTTTCTGGTCATCATCATCATTGACTGCAAATCTCCTTCATCCATTGAAGAAATTGAAAACTGAAAAAATCCAACTACCATTGGTACCATAATACTTGATAAGGTTTTACAAATTGGGTAGCAAGCTAAATGAGCTTCAGTATGGAGAAAATATACATGGTTAAGTTCACTTGAGGCAAAGGTATCTTGGGATGGGTAATCTTCCCAAGTAATCATGGTTACCAGGTGAAAGTCCTAGAATTAATGAGTGATGCTATGTGATTCATTCAATAGTTTCAGTTCCACTTCATCACTCCTTTGAGCATTACCTAAAGCACATAATGATAAGTGGAGCTCATCAGAAATTTGTCATCAGTCGATCCTCTTGGGGGATAGAACATAGATAAATGACTTTGTATAAACAATTCATCCCAAAAAATGATATTTCATATTCAATGCAGTGCAACCCTCTAAAAAATAATTGATTCTGAATTTTCCACATGATGGTGCTTTAAGTGATGTGCCCTAAGTTGTTTGTTACAGATAAAACCACCCAGAATTTGATGGTAGCTATGAGATAGAGATGAGAAAGAAAAGAACAAAACCCTATTATAAGTCCATTAAACTTCAGAACAATTTGAAAAGATTGCAACCCAATGTAACTATAACAAAAAATCGCATCTTCAGAGAGTGTGATAATCAAGTCATGAAGTATAGATGCAGTTGTTTTACTAGAAATGGAATCCTTGAAAGAATTTATGGCACCCAGGTCAACTTCATGACTAATAATTAACTCTCTCAAATTTTGTTCCAAAATAACATTTCAGCTATCTCCTCCTAACATGGCAGGCTTGAAAGAAGATGAAGATGAGCATGTTACTTCTGATATGATTTTATCAGGTTCACTATCTGTGCAAGGATCTATCCATCGCATGGCCTTCCTTTCTCTCCAATCATTGAATGAATTCTTGTTTGGGATCCACCTATAGACTTCATAGGAGATGAAAATGTGAAAGAAACCACGTCCATGCTCTTTCTTCAACTCTAAGAATCCTGTTGAGCATTCCATTCACCTCTTTTGATTCCTTATTTATAGGTTTTAGTGATTTTTGAACATTCCTGCTTGCTATAGATTCTACTACTTGCCTTTCCTTTTGGTACTGGTTCTTTAACACTTTTGCAGGAACCTTTCTTCTCATTTTTCTCAAGATAAATTTTACATTCATCATCTGATGCAGAGTCTAAGTGACATGAGATCTGACTTGCAAAATGGCCATCACTCATTTTTTGATGCACATAAAGCTAAGTGGAGCTCATGATAAATTTGTCATCAATTGATCCTCATGAGATAAATGACTTTGTATAAAAAATTAATCCCCAAAAATGATATTTCATATTCAATGTAATGCAACCCTCTAAAAAATAACTGATTTTGAATTTTCCATGATGGTGCTTAAATTGATGCTTAAACGAGTGCTTAAATTGTTGTGTTATTGATCTGTAAAGAATAAGTGGTTGGGCACTAATTAACCATTAAAATATTTCTTGTGTTTTATTAACAGGATTGGATGTCAACTGTGGAAATTTCCTTACAGATCATGGAGAAGCAGTAGTGAAGGTTTGGAAGCTAAAGGAAGCCTTTATAGACACAACTCTATTCAAATATTTCACTGTTCAGTTGTGCCTAGGATTATTTGATGGGAATATAGCAATGCAACCCTATGTTAATCTTGGACCTCGGGATGTTTTTAGTGAACAACATCAATGGTTGGCCTTGGAGGCTGCAAGGCAGGGGACAATTCTATTAAAAAACAATAATGGAGCATTTCCATTATCCCCAAACCAAATCAAATCATTGGTTGTCATTGGACCTGATGAAAATGACACCAATGTCATGATTGAAAAATATGTAGGTATTCCTAACACTTAATTGAAACTTTCTTAGTACCCAAGCTATTCCATTAAATAATATTTTTTCTTTTTTTTTTTTAGTTGGCTAAGTTTAGTGTTACAACTTAATTATGTTTATTGGTCACCAACGTTCTCATTGTGGGTTGTCTTGAGAGGTAGGGAACTTACTATTTTTCATCATGGAAACTCACCCCGTTATAATTTTTCTCATAATGTCTTGGTAACCTAGGCCCCTCTCCAAATTACCTCTGAAAATCTATTTCTTCATGGTTGCAACTCACATGTCGATTTTCAATATTACAGTCCATATAATTTTCAACATCATAGTTTATGAATAACCTAATTATAATTTCATTGATTCCAATATTGGTAACTCGAGGCACTCTCCAACTCACCTTCTCAAATATCTACAGGTATACCATACAGGTACACAACACCTCTACAAGGTTTATGTAAATACACAACAACTATACATAAGCTTGGCTATGAAAATGTAGCCTGCTAGATCAATTCTATACTAATAAGTGAGGATTTCGAGGTAGCATCTCAAGTAGATTCCACATTGATTGGTTATATAGAGTCCATTTCAGTTGTGTTATTAACCAAAGCCTTATCATGAACATACTAGGTACTAAAATAAGAATGAATACATCCTTAATATGCATGAAAGCTAAGGCAGACTATTTCATATGCCTAGAAAGTGTAATAATATTTTACTTATCACAAAGCTCTTACTCTAGGATTAATAGGCTCGAATATGCAGGATTCTTCATCGTAATTACTAAGAGTACTAATTTGTAAATATTATTACATATAGGTGCATAACAAAATATACTAGTGTGCTTACCCTATAAATTCTACTAGATTTTATTTCACAACTATGTAACAACATTCCTGAATAATACACTAATTTTTATCTCATGCTTTGTCAACTCAATTGGTACATGTGAACTTACAGTATTTTCCTAACAAAGGCTATAAATTCTTTATGCAACATTCTGTGGGTGGGATATCCAGGCTAAACTGGAGGATGCATTGGCTAACATAATATTTGGTCAGCACAATCCAGGGATATTGACATGCCTATTTTTACATTTATATACTATCATAGATTCATATTAATTTCAAATCCATAGATTCATCTTAACCTAAATTTTATTTTGTCCCTCGAACTGTCAAATTCCTAGAGATGTCAATTTCAAT
This sequence comes from Pinus taeda, assembly GCA_000404065.3. Classification (NCBI taxonomy): domain Eukaryota; kingdom Viridiplantae; phylum Streptophyta; class Pinopsida; order Pinales; family Pinaceae; genus Pinus; species Pinus taeda. The sequence continues at coordinate 72,066 of APFE030584933.1, read as the reverse complement.
GTTTTTACAAGAAATTATGTGAAAATCTTATAATCATTGTCATAACTGCTAGCATGATGAAATGATCAAATTCCTTATTTAATTTTACATAGGTGGGAGATTTCCTATAACATGGTATCCTGAAGAATTTTCAATAATAGTACCCATGAAAAACATGAACCACACACCAAAGTTGGTTTCATTATCCCTTCATGAAATCCTACTTAAGTCATGACATGGAATGAACAATTCTTGCACTATGGTCAAAGTGGAGAACACCAAGTGCCAGGGATTTCTCTTTTACCTTCATGTAGATGTGCATTACACAAGTAGCAAAGAAGGAGATCATCTTTACTAGTCCTACTGCTATTCAGGGAGGACCCTACCTGCCATACAAATATATATGATTGGGGAAGTTCACTAAAAACCCTAGGCACTAAAGCCAAACACAGGGTCCTCACAAAGTAAATAAAATTGCAATACCTTCCAATACCTCAACCCTGTGGATACTTAATTAAATTCATCCCTACTACTAGGGTGTAACCATGTAAGTTTTGGATTTTTCCATTGCTGCCTCCTCAGGAATTTACTCCCATGGATTTGAAAGATGTATTCTACATTAAATATTACATCAAAGCAATAGAAAAATCAGAGTAAAGCATGCAAATGTAGAGGAAGAAAACTTCCTAAAGGTGAGTACAAATAATGAACATGAAGCTAAAATGAAAGTTCTAGTTTACTCCTAGTATCAGTGAGAGTATATAAAGCGTAATGAGTCTTAGGCCTTATCTCCTCTAGTTGTTGGATGAAAACATTAATATTTGGTCTCACCAATGGAGAAGGTTCACAATAACCCATGGCAAGTTGTAGTGCTCGAAATAATCCACCATTTACATGACTTATTAATCCCCTAAAGATATCAACATCAAACAGATCCAACATACTCTCCTCCAATACATTAGTCTTCACAATAGAAGGAAAATCCATAAATTTGTCAGAGCTCTCATTCTTGCTTGGTTTCTTCCGAATGAGTATTTCTAACAGGAGAATTCCATGTAGCCCTCAAGTATAGCTGCATTCATAATCTCTGTCACAGATGGTGGGGCCATTAATGGGTCTAGAGTATAAATAGTAAGATATGCCACATAGTTTTCATCCGCCAAAACATTCTTGTATTTGAGGTTTCCATGAATGATGGATGTTTCAAGCCCAACGAGAAGGTGGGAAAGTCCTCTTACTGCTCCGAGAAGAATCTTGTGCCTGCGAGCCCAAATCAAAGAGGGCCTCCCAACTTGAGCATCTGCAAAAGAAAGGATATTTTTTCATCAGTAAGAAAAAGTAAGGACCGAGCCCACAGACCTGGAAGATGAGGATTTCCCTGAATGAAGAAGAGAATATTGCAAGACTTCATATTGAATCTAGAGCCTAACTTAAGTGTATTTTAGATGCAGAAATCTAATACATTCTTCATACTTTTTTAATATTTGGTTATACCATGTCCTCTTGAATCTTATTATTGCAATCCGAAACTCAATTTTCAAGTAGAAGCAGAATGTGGATACTTTTCAGGTAAAATGATCGTATTTGCTACTTGTGCTATATATTTGGGAGAACTGTATTTATTTTGGAAGTGAAATTCATGTCTTGTCAACAATATGAAAACTCTAAAATGAAGAGGCCAAAAGGTTATGAGTTATATCAGTGAAATGGCCCATTTCTCAGGACCCTATGAATATCGTTTTGTTGGTCATAAAGGATATAGCCAAATTTGAAGGATAAACCTTATTTGAATTTTTGTAAACATGTACAATTGATATCCTATGAATGGAGGATGTAATCTAATCAATTTTCTTATTTTGAAGAATAAATAAAAGACAACAGAGAAAATATTCCTTAGTCTTGGGTTTCAAAAGGACAACTTACCATGGAGAAGGTTAGTCAAGTTTCCTTTCTTTTGATAATCACATACAAGAATCTTCTCTCTTGTTTTTTCATAAAATTCTCTTAGAGGGACTATATTTTCATGCAAACGTGCATAACATAAGAAACAGAGATGGAGATCATGTTTATTAGTCCTCATGCTATTTAGGGAGGACCCATGTTGGTGTTTAATTTGAAATTTTAGGTGAACTTCTTCACCTTCCATACAAACTGAATGATTGGGGAAGTTCACTAAAAACCCCAGACACTAATGCCAAACATAGGGTCCTCACAAAGGAAAGAAAATGGAAATACCTTCCAATACCTCAACGTTGTGGATACTTAATTAAATTCATCCCTACTTCTAGGGTGTAACCATGCAAATTTTGGATTTTTCCATTGTTGACTTCTCAGGAATTTACTCCCATGGATTTGAAACATGTATTCTACATTAATGATTACATCAAAGCAATATAAAAAGGAGAGTAAAGCATGCAAATGAAGAGGCAAAAAAAAAACCTAAACGTGAGTAAAAATAATGAACATGAAGCTAAAATGAAAGTGCTAGTTCACTCTTAATATCAGTGGGAGTATATAAAGTAGAATGAGTCTTAGGTCTTATCTCTTTTAGTTTTTGGATTACAACCTTAATATCTAGTCTCACCGATGGAGAAGGTGCACAACAACCCATGGAAAGTTGTAGGGATCAAAGTAATCCATCATCTACAGGACTTCTTAATCCCCTCAAGATATCAACATCAAATAGATCCAACATACTCTCCTCCAATATTGTACTCTTCACAATAGAAGGAAACTCCAAAAATTTTTCATATCTCTCATTCTTGCATGGTTTCATGCCATGGAATGAAAAATTCCTATGCTTTGATCAAAGTGGAGAAAACCAAGTGTCAGGGATTCCTGTTTGATCCTTATGCAGACGTGTATAACACAGGAAGAAGAGATGGAGATCATGATGTGCTCATTTTTTCCAGTCCTCCTACTTTTCAAGGAACTCCACAGAAGCACATGATGAGCTTCAAAAAAGTCCACATTGGTGGAAAAGGAAAAGAAAGAGTGCATTTCAACATTGTTGTGTGCAAATATCTAGGTATTGTGGATGGGAGCGGTGTGAAGCAATGGATTTTGGGTTCTCACCTTCTTCATGTTGGTGATACCAAGAATTCCCTTCACATTGAAATCAAATGAATATATATTTCATAAAGAGTAAGATCCTAAGTGGATTATCTAATATAACAGATCATAGTCAAATTATTGAGCAACAACTCCTAAAAATTAGGTGTGGTTGTTGTGGTGTAGTTTAATAGTTTGGAAGCTTGCACAGGATTAGGCTAGTGGAAGTTGGTGGAGTTTCATTGTTGCCTATGTTTGGAAGTCTGCAAGGATTTTTGACACCACTGTAATTGAAAAAAAAAATTGGTAGTGTTGGCTGTTAGTGGAAATGCCTAGCAGTTTTAGTTCCACTCTAATTGAAAAAACAGTTTGGTGGTTCTTTTAAACAAAAAGAAAGTACCATTGGTATTCTTTTATTATTGATAAAAAAATATTCATGATATTTTTGATATAATGCATCTTTATTAAGTTATTTCACAACAATTTTGTGATGAAATATGTTTTCCCTGGATATAAGGCAACATGTTTTGTTTGTTTTTTTCCTTAATAAATGAAAAAAACATTGTCTAATTTCAACCCATTTAATGATGGGAAATCCCCTTTCTCTTATGCTTTTCAATTATTTTTGAGGTAATATTAGATGAAATCCTAGATTGTTGTACCTAGTAGTACCTTTATCTCTGGAGTTCCATAAGATTGGATCCATCCTTTTTCTATGTTGTTTCAATTTTTTTTTTCAAAGATAACAGTGAATGAAATCCTTGATTAGTGTATCGTTTAAAAATAGCTTTAACGTTGGAGTTTTATAATCTTGATTTGATCTATCTTTAATAATTGGGAATTGCCTTATGAGTTTTACAAAGAGAGGACTGCTACGTCTCAAAATCTACAAGATGAGGAGCATGGTACATGCATCAAGTAAAGCACAGTGAAGGCATTATCAATGGAGGTGAATCTATTAGGCATGTATTATATATATATTTCAAACTTATGATCCCATATAACTTGTTGGCCTTCCTTTTCATTTCATCTCCTTTATTCCCTCATACAATTTCCCCATTTATGCTAACATCCATGCATATTACACATGACACTAACATACCTTGAAGAACTACAAGACACGTTTTACATCACTTTACGTGACCCAAATATCTATAATTCACCCATTTCAGTAGCAGTATCAAATCAATTTCTTTCCTCACCCTTCTCTATTTGGTGAGACCTCTTTTTTCACTGTAAGAAGAAAAAAATAGAGGAAATAACTTCTAAAATGACAGATTCTCTTCGTCCACTTTATTTCCTGTTTTGTGCATTCCACTGCCTGGGAATGAAGGAAGACAAATTTTGTGAGGCTTCTGAGGCAGAATCTCGAGCATATGCCATAGTGATAATCATAGGAGCATACCAAACATTAGAAGTAGAGGATCTTAACAGATTGAGCTTGTTATTTCCTAGACAACAAGAACAACTGGTATTAAATGTAACAGATGCAGCAAGAGGAATGGTGATAAGTAGTAATTCCAGGGGGGCCAATGGACATTTCATTTTCCAGAGATAATCTAAAGCTATGCAGCATTTGTGGGTGGGATATCTGGGCCAATATGGAGGAGATGCATTGAGTGACATAATTTTTAGTCAGCACAATCCAGGTATATTGACCTGTCTATCTTGACCTTTATTGCTAGCATAGATTCATCTTAACCTCAAATCCATAGATTCATATTAACCTCAAATATATTGAGTCCCTAGAACTGTCAAATTTCCAGAGATTTCAATTTCAATGTTCTTACAACCAATTATTCAAGAAGCTTATAATTACTATCATAACTGCTAGCATTTTGAAACAATAAAATTCCTTGTTGAATTTTAGACATGTGGGAGATTTCCTATAATGTGGTATCCTAAAGAATTTGCAACAAAATTACTCATGGAAAACATGAACATGCATATTGATCTTGCAACTGGTTACTTAGGCCAAACATGCAAATTTTACATAGGGAAACCAGTGTACCATTTAGCTATGACTGAGTTACACAACATTTCTCATTCTCTAGTCCAGTCTCCAAAGTTTGTTTCATTGTCCCTTCATGAAATCCTACTTAAGCCATGCCATGGAATGAGAAATTCCCGCACTTCGGTCAAAGTGGAGTACACAAAGTTCTAGGGATTGCTCTTTTACCTTCATTTGGACATGCATAACAGATGCAAGAGAGATGTATATCATGTTTGCTAGTCCTCCTGCTATTTAGGGAGGACCATGTGTTGGAATTTAATATGAAATTTTAGGTGAACTTCTTCACCTTCAATACAAATTTGAATGATTGGGGAAGTTCACTAAAACCCAAGACGCTAAAGCCAAACACAGGGTCCTCAAAAAGGAAATAAAATGGAAATACCTTCCAATACCTCAAATTTATGGATGCTTAATCAAATTCATCCCTACTACTAGGGTCTAACCATGCAAATTTTGGATTTTTCCATTGCTACCTCCTCAAGCATTTACTACCATGGATTTAAAAGATGTCTTGTACATTAAATATTACATTAAAGAAATAGAAAAAATAGAGTAAAGCATGAAAATGGAGAGACAGATAACTGCATAAAGGTGAGTACAAATAATGAACATGAAGCTAAAATGAAAGTGCTAGTTCACTCCTAGTATCAATGGGAGTATATAAATCAGAATGAGTCTTAGGCCTTATCTCCTCTAGTTGTTGGATGATAGCCTTAATATTGGGTCTCACATATGGAGAAGGCGCACAACAACCCATGGCAAGTTGTAGTGCTCAAAGTAATCCATCATTTAGAGGACTTCTTAATCCCCTCAAGATATCAACATCAAACAGATCCAGCGTAATTTCCTCCACTAAAATAGTCTTCACAATAGAAGGCAAATCCACAAATTCTTCAGAGCTCTCATTCTTCCCTGGTTTCTTCCCAATGAGTATTTCTAAGAGGAGAATGCCTTGTAGCCCTCAAGTGTAGTTGCATTCATAATCTGAGCAGCAGTTGGTGGGGTCATTAACTGGTATAGACTATAATCAGTAAGATATGCCACGTAGTTTTCATCCACCAAAATATTCTTGTATTTGAGGTTGCCATGAATGATGGGTCTTTTAAGCCCAGTGTGAAGGTGGGAAAGTCCTCTTTGTGCTCCAAGAACAATCTTGTGCCTGCGAGCCCAACTCAAAGAGGGCCCCCCACCTCAAGCATCTGCAAAAGAAAGGATATTTTTGCATGAGTAAGACAAAGTTAGGACCAAGCCCGCATACCTACAAGATGAGGATTTCCCTGAATGAAGAAGAGAGCATTGTGAGAATTCATATTGAATCTAGAGCCTAACTTAAGTGTATTTTATATGCATAAATCTAGTGCATTATTCATATATTTTTTTTAATATATGGTTATATTGTGGCCTCTTGAATCTTATTATTGAAATCCTAATAAGAAAATTGTGGGTACTTGCTAGGTAAAGTGATAGTATTTGCTACTTGTGCTATATATTTGGGAGAAATGCATTTATTTTGGAAGTGAAATTCATGTCTTGTCAACAATATAAAAACTCTAAAATGTAGAGGCCAAAAGGCCATGAGTTATATTAGTGCAATGGCCCATTTCTTAGGACCTTCCAAATGTCGTTTTGTTGGTCATAGAGGATACAACCAACTTTCAAGGCCAAAATTTATTTGAATCTTTGTAATCCATGTATAGTTTATATCATATGAATGGAGGATATAATCTAATCAATTTTCCTATTTTTGGAGAAGAAACAAAAGACAACAGAGAAAATCTTCCTTAGTCTTGGGTTTCAAAATGACAACTTACAATGAAGAGGGTAAACAAAGTTGCCTTTCTTCTAATAATCACATACAAGAAGCTTCTCTCTTTTTCTTTCATAAAATTCTATGTGAGGGACTATATTTTCATGTGGAAGTGCATAACACAAGCAACAAAAATGGAGATCATGTTTTCTTGTCCTCTTGTTGTTCATGGAGGACCTTGTGTTGGAATTTAATCCGACATTTCAAGTGAATTTCTTCACCTACCATACAAAATTCAATGTTTGGGTAAGTTCACTAAAAACCCAACACTAAAGCCAAACACATAGTCCTAAAAAGGAAAAAAAATGGAAATACCTTCCAATACCTCAACTCTATGGATACTTAATTAAATTCATCCCTACTGCTAGGGTGTAACCATTCAATTTTTGGATTTTTCCATTACTGCATCCTCAAGTTTTTACTCCCTTGGATTTGAAATATGTTTTCTACATTAAAGATTACATCAAAGGAATAGAGAAAGTAGAGTAAAGCATGCGAATGCAGAGGAAGAAAACTACCTAAATGTGAGTAAAAATAATGAATATGAAGCTAAAATGCAAGCTCTAGTTCACTCTTAATATCAGTGGGAGTATATAAAGTATCATGAGTCTTAGGCCTTATCTCCTCTACATGTTGGATGAAAACCTTAATATCTGGTCTCATCGATTGAGAAGGTGCACAAAAACCCATGGCAAGTTGTAGTGCTCGAAGTAATCCATCATCTACAAGACTTATTAATCCCCTCAAGATATCAACATCAAATAGATCCAACATACTCTCTTCCAATACAGTAGTATTCACAATAGAAGGAAAATCCACAAATTCGTCAGAGCTCTCATTCTTGCCTAGTTTCTTCCCAATGAGTATTTCTAATAGGACAATATCTTGTAGCCCTCAAGTGTAGTTGCATTCATAATTTGAGTAGAAGATGGTGAGGTCATTAACTGGTCTAGGCTATAATTAGTAAGATATGCCGTTGTATTTTAGGTTTCCATGAATGATGGGTATTTCCAGCCCAGTGTGAAGGTGGGAAAGTCCTTTTGTTGATCCAAGAATAATCTTGTGCATGCAATCCCGATTCAAGGAGGGCCTCCCATCTCAAGCATTTGCAAAAGTAAGGACAACAGAGAAAATCTTCCTTATTCTTGGGTTTCAAAATGAACACTTACCATGAAGAAGGTTAACCAAGTTACCTTTCTTCTAATAATCATATACAAGAAGCTTCTCTCTCATTCTTTCACAAAGTTCTCTGAGAGCGACTATATTTTCATGTCGAAGGCCATCCAAATCCTTAGTTACAAGCATGATTTTTTTTTGGTCCTTGCAAGTCAGGGGAGAAATAGTTCCTCCTTGGCTAAGCTTGGATTTATAAACAGTGCCATAACTAGTCTTATCCAGTACTTGACTTGATGCATTCAACACATCCTCAACCGTGAGATTCTCCTCACCTTCAAAAACCACTCATCTTCCCTCCCATATTTCTTTATCTTCAAATTCATTCAAAGAGGGGTCCCCTCCTCCTCCCAACACTTTCATATTGTGGGAACTTCCAATGCCTATCAACAAGGACACATAAACAATAATGGTTGTCATCAATGCAATAACAATTCCTACAACTTCCCCAGGGGTCAATCTAGAATGCCCATGAACTTGAGTTCCAACACAAGGTGCAAGAGGAGGCCCACAATGCCAATTTCCTACAAATGAATAACTGCCAAAACTTAGTGAAAACATTGGAATGGTTCTAGTGATATTGTTAAGAGCCAAATTCAAACTTCATAAATTCGGTTGGACAAGGGCTTCATGTATTGTACCAGGCATAGTTATTGCTCAAATCCAACTCTTACAGGTGATGAAACTGTCTAAGAAATAGAGGTACATGCCCTTGTAGATTGTTACTGACCAAGTCTAAAATATGAAAATTATTGCATGTAACATTAGGGAAATCAGGCTTTTGTATATAAATTCTCAAATCATTACCATGTAAAACAAGATCCATAAGCTGCCCACAGATCCAGATGCATGGATTTCGCTTGTGCTACATCTATCTCTTTCCATACCTAAAGAATCATCTATGGAAGACACACTTTTATCAAAATCAAGTGGTTATGTTTGCAATTGAGATGGTAAAGGTTGGAATTGTTCATCCATTTGAACATTATGTTTACTCAAAATCAGTGGTGCTCGGTCATCTTCTACATAGTACATTAATCCCTGCCCTCAATTTTATGGTTTCTCATCTTCAGTAAAATGTTCTAGTTTTTCAAGAGCCTGGCTTTTCTGGTTGCTCACATCTAACAGAGTAGCCAAGCAACTTTCGTTGCTCCAAGAACTCATAGATATCAATTGATTTTCACCATGTTTTGGGTACAACACAAATACGAGTGAGCGACCTCCTTCTTATAGATTGAATAGATCTTATTACAAGAAAGAAATATCTAAAGAATCATTTATGGAAAGCACACTTTTATGTAAATCAAGTGTTGATGTGTGAAATTGAGATGGTAAAAGTTGGCATGGTTCATCCATTTGAACCCTATGTTTACTAAAACTCAGTGGTGCTCAACCATCTTCTATAGAGTACCTTAAACCCTTTCCCTCGATCTTCTGGTTTCTCATCTCCAATAAAATTTCCCAGTTTTTCAAGAGCTTGGATTTTCTAGTTGCTCGCATCTAATAGAGCAGCCCAACAACTTCCGTTGTTGCAACAACTCACAACTATCAATTGATTGGCACCATGCTTTAGGTACAACTAGAAGGCAGAGTAGCCAAGAAACTTTTGTTGCTCCAAGAACTCATAGCTATCAATTGATTGGCGCCATGCTTTGGGTACAACATAAAGACGAATGAGTGACCTCCTCCTTCATCATGGCTGATAGGGAACTAACACATCTAAATAACTAAAAATCGCATCTAACGACTCATAATATTTCAATCGTCAATGAGAAACTAACACACCTAACCAACTAAAATCCGCATCTGACGACTCATAATAGTTCAATCGTCTAACATAAGATCAACGGTGCCAAATGGTGTAGAGTGGCATTCGAGGGGAGTTCTCGTCAAATGGAAACACCTTACAATGTAATAAGTCATGTATCCTAAGACTATAAAACTAAGCAATGAAAGACTTAAAACAATAGTTAATGAGAAGGTTGTATAGCCTAATCTAAAAATTAAAAATAATAATAATAAACCCAACCATCATTATGGGGAATCTGCTTTTTGGGGCGAAAGTACAACCTTCTCTTCCTTGTTCGTAGGAAATCCTAATTCTACTACTTTCTTGGAAAGAGAAGTCACCTTGTATTCCAAATTGTACACTTGTAATTGCAAGTATCTATGCACAAGAGGATCTCGTATTGGGACTCACTTCTTTCTAACATGACTTTACCTAGGTAGTTTTGATTTTCCAATAGAGATAGTATGTTTTTTACATATATTGGGTGTGCCTTGATCTAATATTACCTAGGTCTAGATTCCATTGTCTTGTATTTTCTCCAACCTCTGTATTTGATAGAATTATTCTTCCCACTCTTGCTTAATTCTCAATAATTTCAATTCCTCTCTAGCTACCCTAGGGGTATGCTCCAAATAATATACTACAAAGGCTTTTATGTCATCTTGTGCTGTCATGTGCAAGGAGACTCCTTTACCTTGACTTATGTGATGGCTAGGGGAAGAACCAAGATGAGACATGGATTTTGATAAAACAAGGTATGGGGGGAGTGGGATAGGGGATGTAAGGAAAAGATCATGTGGGAGAGACCAAAAAAATAGTTCCCGCTATCTTGAAAGATAAAGCATAGCTAATTGGAACCATAATATCAATAGAGCCAAATGGGCTTGAATATGGGTGCAAACTTATTAACCAACTGTGACCTTCTCCATCTTCACAAGGTGAGGTTCATGAACAGTGCCATAATTATAGTCATGTGTTTCCATCACTATATTTGAATACCTTCATTTGATATGATGGAAATTATTTCCCTTCATTCCATCCTTTTTATGTAGGTGTGTGTGAACTCCCATCTGACAGCCAATCACAGGGATGAGTGGTGATGGCGTGTTGGGAGGAGTTTGTGGTATCAATGTTGTTCATAGAAAACCACATGGGGTTGTGTATGTTGAATATTGTTGAAGAAGGTTTTCATCCATGATGATACCAATGATGATTTTTGTGATGTATAACCTTCAACAATGGGAGAAATTGTACTGTATGATTTTCCATGACAATAGTGAGAGCACTTTGTTTTGTAATGGAAACATACAATGATTTTGCAAGAAATATGGTGAATATGAAAAATGCTAATGGGAATTGGAAATGGTGCTTGCTAAAATTAGTATGGTGCATCAATAATAAAGAGGATGATGAAATGGAGGATATAGAGAAAGTGTGAAATGGAGGATAAGACATGGAGTATGAAGATGATGATGATGGTTCTTGCAAATAGAACTTGTAATAGGATCTACAATTTTTCTTTGTTGTATGATTTTTGTATAGATACATTAATCCTTCCAATTATTTATTAGTGTAGGTATTTTGGAATGATTTGTTTCTCAATCTAGTTTTATATCTTCATTGGCTTATTTCTAGTCATATTTAGTGTTGTATACTTGAAAACACTTATTAAACAAAAGTTTTTTTCTCCTACTTTTTTTCCTTTGTTTTTTCATTTTTCTTGTCAAGATATTGATGTCATTTCTGATTCTCACTAGTGCCTTACACCATTTATCCTAATAGGGTTTTCATGAAGAAGAATGCATTTATTTAGACCTAAGGTTGCCTCCATGGTGGCTTTCAACCAAAGGTCTATCCCAAGTGCATTAATGAGGCTTACAGTTGGATATATTATTATTATTAAATTCTGTTTCATTTGTAATTTTTTTGATATGTAGGTGGCTTGAGAGAATTTTTACTCTCAACCACACCAAATTTTTAGGATTTAAATATGGTTGTGACTTATTCCTTTTATAGAGGCTTATTGTAGATATTTTCTAAAGAGCGAGTGCAACAACCCTTGGATTTCTTAGTGATTTTCCATTTTGTACTAGTGATTCGCCATGGTTTTACAAGATAATATAATTTTGTGAGAGATTCACCAGAAAAATTATATATGCATATTATATTATTAATAAAATCGCCTTCCAATTTTCCTATGTATCTAGGGGATTCACCCATTTATTATACATATAAATTTAGGGAGGTTCTTAAAATTTTCCTTGGTTGAGGACATGAAGAAAACCAAAGCTAATATTTCTTTGTATGAGCTTAGTAAGTTAAAACAAAAACAAAAAAAATTACTACTTAATGCATTGAATGCAGTTCCTACTTCCCCATTACCATCAACTGTTGTCACCACTAAAGACTCTAAAGGAAAGAACAAGCCACCTAATCCCACCTATGATAAGATTGGTCCCTCTGATGCAATTTTAATTGGGGATAGATTTAATTCACATATACCTCCTTTCCTTCTGAACTTTAAACTTTTCAACAAGAATTTTCATAATTGTCTAGTGGATTCGGGAGCTTCTTCAAATATTATGTCTTACTCAGTATGTTCGAAATTAAATGTAAAGCCCTAGAAATATGTCGTTCAAATAGTCCAACTTGATAGAACAAAGGTTAAGGTGTTAGGAGAGATGAATGAAGTTTTGATTATATTATCATCCAACGCAAATGTTTTTCAGATCATAGATATCTTGGTTGCTAATATTCCTGAATTTTATGGACTCATTCTGAGTTGGGACTAGTCCAAGAAGTTGAATAACTATTTTGCTACAGATTGGGCTCACATATGGTTCCCTTATAATGGTAAGCCTAATCAGATTGTAGTTGATAGAGATAAACACATGAAATACACGATAATTTTTATAGATGAAGAAAATGAGCTAGTAGCCTTCACTAATAACATTTTGGGTAATTATTCTTCTGAATCATTTGTTGGCAATTTCACTTCACAAAATTCTCCTCTACCTAGTGATTCTGTTACATCACAGATTGAAAACAATTCACAAAAAAATTCATCTAGGTGTGTAAATATTATAGAATTACCTATAGATAATCCTGTTGATAATTTATTTTGGACTCTTTATTTTGATGGATCTAAGTCTAATGATGGTGTAGGAGTTGGTTTCATATTAGTCAATTTGAATGGAGAAAAAGCTATTCTTTCTTGTAGATTTGAGTTTGAATGTACTAATAATGTGGCTGAGTATGAATCACTTTTTTAAGGACTACTGAAGGCTATTAGTCTTAACGTTAAATTTCTAAAACAAATTAGTGATTATAAAATTGTCATCAAACAGGAACATAATAATATTTATTGTGTTTCAAATCACTTAACACACTACCAATATTTAGTTCAAAACTTAACCTCTCATTTCTTGGCATTTAATATATCTCCTATTCCTAAAATTAAAAAAACTATCAGTCTTTAGTTCAAGACTTAACCTCTCGTTTCCTGGCATTTAATATATCTCCTATTCCTAAAATTCAAAATGACAATCCTGATCTCTTAGCCTATGTTGCTTCCAAACTAATTCCTCTTGAAGACTTTAGTCTCGATAGGTTTTCCATTGAATTTATTTTTTGATCCTCCATTCCCAATAATGTTACAAATTGCAGAGTGTTTAATAATGATGCAAATATTTTGAGTTTTCTTACATCTGCAGGAACATATACTGATCAAACTATTGACGAGGAGGTACATGATAGAAATATTAATACACCCTCAATGATGAACGAACTGAAAATTTATTACCAAAATATATTTTAAAAATAGAAGATATCTATGACCTGAAAAGATAGATTTAAAAATACAAAGAATTGCAATCTCCAAAGTAGTACTTTAATATTCAAAACTATCAATTTGGGTTTTGAAGAAAAAAACAAAAGATATAAATCTAGGACTTGGACTCTCTCCTGATTAAAGACTTTATTTCATACACATTCTTAGAAGATACAAGGATGTCTTTACTTGGAGCTATGATGATTAAAGACTTATGATACTTTTATCATCAAACATACAATACCAATGTTACCAAATTTCAAACCTGTACAACAAAGGCTTAGAAAAATTCACCCTAACCTTATGTCCTGTTGAGAAATATAGGGCATAGCAATTATGTGATTTCACTTCTATTAGTAACTGCTTGTGAGTGATCTTTACTTATTTAGACTAGGATCTTATTTTACTTAAGTTATTAGTGTTCTTCTTCACCAAACAACTACTAATGCATAAACCATAAAGAGACAAGAGACACAGAATATAAGCTATCATCCAGGGACAAAACCTCTCACAACCATAATAAATTCTTCTTCTTATAGAGATTCCATTTGACCAATACGTTTGACCTATTATACCTCTTCAAGACCAAGACACAAAGCTTCCTATCTTCCCCTCTTGAATCAACTATGGTCAAATTCCTACTTCTTCCTTCTGCTTTGACTTCCTTTCAGATCTAGGCTTCCTTTCCTCTGATTTCAGGCCTGCAACATTTCAACAATAAATCAGAACCCTTGCAATCGTAGATAATAATCCTTGATCTCCTTTGCTTGAGGTGGAGGATACTAATTTGGCAACTCAACCTTCCTTATGACTTCAATCTGGTCACCTTTGAAACTTGACCTTACTGCAACAGATGAATACTTCTTTCTTTGGACATGTACAACACCCATAAATAGACCCAAGACTTCCTTCTCCCTTCGCTATTCCTTAGGCTCTTTGAAGTAGGAAAGTGTTCCCTTTGCGGAAAGAGGCAACCCCTCTAGCCCTAGAGTGGGTCTAGTCACAACAAGACAAAACAACAATTGATTCCCTTAAATATTCATCGTTGGAGGCCTACCTCAAACTAGTGGTTGACGACGTTCCGTTGCACTGCTCCAGATTCCATTTCCTTCTCCTCAATGAGCAATCAACCTGAAACACCACAAGAAAACAATAGAGCACGTAACCAAGAAACAACAATGATATATTTACTCATAAAGTCAAGAAGTCATGAGCTATCAAGTAAATTGCACACAAGACATAGGAAATCATCACTAATTGTATTAATAATGGATCAAGAGCAAATCTTACAACTAAGTCTTGACATCGCAAACCTTCTTGGAGGGTCCAGCCAGTATGTCTCTTCAAGCATTCACTCTCAAGAATGGGTCTCCCAAATAAACAATATCTCTCTCTCACTCACAAGCTTTAATATAAAGTTAAGGGCACTCCACAACCTCTTACAAACTATTAGCAATCCCATACTTCTCACACTCACACCAAAGCTATCTACCAAATTCAAAAGCACCAGCAACACTGTCCAACCAAAAGAACTAAAAGAGCTAGCAGATCATAACAATGGTGAGTGATTTTATAGGAGAAGGAGTCTCCATGAAATGAGGGAGAGGGAGATTATCCTTAGGGGAGGTTGCACAAGAGGCAGAACCACCATCCTAGAGGAGGAAAAGCAACCCAAACTGACCCAACAACAAGCTCTAGAAACATCCAGAAGGCTGACTGTTTGAACTAATTTGCCAAATCTGGGTCGTCGCTAGTCATGAACTAAGTCTCAGCGACGACATCGCAAGGAGGCAATTCATACAGACCAATCATTGTGATAAATAGTTGGGAGCCTTGTACCGGGCCCTAAAATTCGACTGTCGTGGGAAACAGGTGTACACCTATGACGGTGTCACGATGAGACTGTTTATGACAAGGGATCATCACGTATATTAATGGCTTACTCGCGATGAGGCAGAAACTTAGGGAATAAGGGTCACTCTTGCAACATCAGAGAGAATTTACTTAATATTCTTACATGGGTGGGAAGATATGAACATGTTTATTTGATACATGTCACAGCAGAGGGATTGAGATGAGGACAATGACAAATTAATGTGTAACAGATTCCCTCTAAAGCATTAAGCTCGAGAGAGTGGGAGGGGTGAAATTCTTTACGAAACCATGATTGAACTGGAACACCACCTTGAAGAACCTGCAGAGGAAAGTACAACTGATATCTTTGATAGTGAAATACATGTAGTATAGGCATGGGCGCAGCCATCCAAAATACATATGAAACTTGGTTTGTGGTATGGACGTAGCCACCCAGTTGATAAGACCATATATAATGATAAAGGTATGGTTGCAAACATCCATGAAGACTCAGGTATGGTCGCAGCCATCCAATCAAAAAGTCATGTATATAGTCACGAACCAATCCACGCAGCCCGAACATATGTAATCTTAGTCTGGTGTCTTGAAACCCTAACCGATCTTACTACAAATTCTTGCATGTGAAGAAATGTACTGAAGTCGAGCATGATAGAAAGTCGCTTGATTACTTGTCAATGATGAAAATAATTAACAAGCACGAGAGAAACTACCAATAATGCCAATGGCTCTTAAGGTACTGTCTAGTACAACCCACTAAGTGTGAAAAATGAGCTGAAGTCAAACACTCGTGGAATCACCCAACCGCAGACCAATGATGAAACTCTATCGTCAGGTGCGAAGAACTTGCCATTGAGGCATTCAAGCTATAAGGTACTGAAGGGAATCTCTAGACCAATCTCCTGGATAATGAGATGGTGTCGATAGGAGATGATCGTTGTAGGAGGGCCATAATGTTTCCCCCATCAACAATGCGAGATAAGGAACAAGTTGTAGATGGTGAAACAAAATACCAGAGGAGGAGGTAAGGGTGTGAACCATAGAAGGATTATACTCTTGAACATGCCGACGACACAACTCCGGAGGGTGGCAGCATATTGGTACCAAAGGATCAAATGTCTGACAGAGACAACATGGATCAGATGGAATGAGGCAAAATAGCAACCCAAAACCCCAGAAGGCCAATGATGATGTGAAGATATTCCAACTTGACGAGAACCAAAAGTGTCGATGTTCAAGAGTGACTAGTTGCCATAGGTAGCCAATGGTGTCTTCCAAATTTCCCCCCATCATTGTTGGCGAGTACCCCAATTATTTTTGAAAACAAGATTGAAGGGGATAGCATATGCTTGTAACATAAGTTCAACCTTCGGACAAATCCAATTAATAATTTAACGAGTCCTAGGGAGCAGAAGCTCGAGCCTCGTCATGGTGACGAGTCCAATGTTGTCAGGGTTTAACAAGTCCGACACCGGTAAAACTCAGAGTCTTTTTCATGTTTAGAGAGTTTGAAAAAGACACAGAAAATAAAACTCTAGGGGGGTCCTTTTCGTAAATTTGTGTCCCTTGAGCCCGAAAAAAGTAAAAAACAATACCCGAGAGAACCACTTGACCATTACGATCAAGGAGTACTTTTCGTAATTAGTGGTCCTGATCTGAAAAATTAAAAAAGCGATCGAAGACACGTCATCATAACCAGTTTCGAACTTCGAAATGACAAAAGTTCGACAATCTTTTCATGTTTATACGGTCAAAAAAGAGCTGAAAGTGGACTGCCTTTTAATTCCATTTAATGAATCAAAAAGGAAAAACTCGAAAATATTTTCATATTTTACAAGTTAGAAAAGAGCTTAAAGGAGACTCGTCCTAGAGGAATGAGTGGTATAAAGGGTAGCAACTAGTTCCGACAATGGTGGAAATGCTCAAAACATGTAATGGTCAAGAGGCTGGCTAATAAAACCACTCATCGATGTAGTTCCTCAGGAAAGGAAAAACAACCAAGTGAAAGCATATGATCGGCCAAAGAGATGGCGATGTTGAAATGAAAACAACCAAGGCTCACCTAGCAAAATTTAGTAGATAAAAACGAAGATCATGAGATGTAAATTGAGTATGGGTTCATGTTTACATAAGCTTGAACCATGGAGAACTCTGCTTGGATTTGATTTCATGTTTACACAAGCTTGAAACAAAAAACTATGCTTGTTATAAGTTTGCATGCCCCCCACATTATAATGCAGATCGAGGTACATGCCCCCCAAACTTCATTGCATCCAACGAGGTGGATGGAATGAAGGTTCATTTTCGAGATCTTGGAAAGACTCAACTTGGAATTTACAAGATCTTAATCAAATACTTGATTTGGAAGGGAGTTGTTTCGTTTTTTAATGAGGTTGACATAGTAAAAGAACTATCCTCATAACCCTGTTTCATTTTTTAACGAGGTTGACACAAGATCAAGAAATTTCCTCGAAACTCCTTGTTTCATTTTTTTAACGAGCTTCACACAAGACAAGGAACTATGCTCCACTGATCATGTTCATGGGTCATATGCAAACATGAATCCCAAGAGATCTTCACTGGATGGAAGAATCACGCTCTGGGAGGAACACATGTCATTAGACACCAATGACAGATCAGGTTCCAATGTCCCAATACATGATGTACGAGACCATCTGCATGATCATCAACAGAGGCGAAGATGGGATGGGTAGCCATATAATTGACCTATGGCAAGGAAGGTATTGCTTGTGGATAAGAATTGATGGGGGATGATGGTGGTACAGGAGGCACTGGGTGACTAAAGAATGACAATTGATCAATAGTCACCATTCTTCCATCGTGCGAAAAGCAAACCACACAGAAAAGTAAAGAAACAAGAGCTCCCATGGCATAAATATAATCACGGCCAAGAAGAAGACTGAAATCTAAAGCACCTTGGACAACCATCACATCTATATAGATGTTTTTACCTCCCATAGTAACAGGAAACTTTTGAAGGATCCCTAAAGGTTGACTGGTTCCTTCGTCAAATGCCAAAATATTCTGCGTGACTAGCACAAGCTATGGGGAGCCCAAAGCTTGCCAAGTAGTGAAAGGCATGAGGCTAACCGACGCACCCTCATCCAAGAGAGTGCCAGGTATTGCCTTATCATAGGCATGTACTATAATGTGAAAAGGCACATAGGATGGAAGGCAGAAAGCAGTCAAGTGACTCCATTCGAAGGAAATGACTGAACTACTTGGTGGGGGTATCATATGATTGCCCCCATGCTCAACAGGAACCGAAGAAGGACCCTCTGAAATAGCTGGGATAGGAGAATTTGACAAGATAAGAAGAACATGAGTAGAATGATCATGATGCTCTTCAGGAACAGAGTGGACCACTGGTGGTGAATCCAAGTCAACACTCTTTCCAACCACTGGTTGGTTAGGAACGAGCTGAGCACAGCCAGGTTTTGGAAGAGAAGGGTGGATAAGAGAAGAATCTAAGTTAATCTCATTGTCAACTGGGAGAGGGTCCGAAGAGAGCCTCTGATAACCAATGGGAAGTCGGCATGAAGAAGTTGTACGACTTTCCAAAATGGCAGAAGCTTTATCCATGAGTGGACAAAGGTGAAGGGGATGGTTTCCTTCACACAGTCTACAAGGGAATCAAATCTTGCCTTTCTTTTGAGCGCTACCAGTTGAGGATTGAACATTGACATGAGCTTCAGAGGATGATGAGGGACGAGCCAAATCATGAGACCATACTTCTAAGATCCTAGGAATTCCAGGACAATCACAAAGAAGATGGTCACCCTTGCATAATTTACAAGGAAACTTAACCTTATGGGAGGGATCAGAAGGTGCTTGACCTGCGATGTACTTGGAGAAATACTTGCATGGGTGGCCTGGCACTTATCTACCTTCTTCTTCTTCTTCATCTTCCTATTCTTCTTCTTAGCCTTTTGGTTACTGGATGTAGAACTTTCACCAAGCGAAGGAGGAGAGGGGGATGAAGAAACAGGAGAAGAAGGCATAGGATCAACCTTGGAATCATCGTGTTGTGATTCAAACAAAGGGGACGGTGGAACAGAAGTCATGACACTTGGAACCACCGAGGTTGAAAACAACCAAATGGGCAAACCAATGGTTAACCCAGGCAAAGGCAATGTTTCCATATATAGAGCACCGACATTTCCAAAAGAAGGAAATATACCAGGGGCCCCATCTGGGGGAAGACCTTGGCTTGTAGACTCGGGGAAGGTTGCCATCGAGAACGAGCCTGAAAAACACTTGCATTGCAATCAAGAACTTGAACTGTTACCAGGAATATTTTGTGGGCAGTAAATTTTATGACACAGGAACAAAACTGGACCTTTTCATGTCTCAAGAGTTGAGAAAAGGATGAAAATGTGACTCTATCTCTTTTGAGGTTTAATGAGCCTGAAAGGACAAGTTCTTAGATGATCCTTTTCTTTTAGGGAGTCGAAAAGGAATGAAAGTGACTACTCTGGAGAACTAGGCAAAAGGTTTACCAGACAAACCGTAAACTGAATATACACCTAAATGAAAGAGAAATGACGAAGGATTTTCCGTATGGTAGTCAATATTCCCAAATGCTATGTTCGGTGCATTACGGTTTGTAAGGCGACAGACACGAATTTCTATGGATGTAGGATGATAACCTAGTGGGGTCTCCCGATATATACTCGATGGTACTCGGAGCACAAGTCTGTACTAGGAAGCTATTGAGTCCCAGAAGGAGGAACCACCCAACCTTAAGCGAAAGCAATAGTGGCTAGGTTTAACAGCACTAGAGCACGTCTCTGGCCTAGACCTCTAAATAATGTGCGTTAAGTTACAATGCGTTGTTAAGTTCATTTAGTTCATTTTAGAGTTGACCTTGAATTAGGTTTCAATTTCTAGGCCCTACCTATGTATATCAAAAACCCTAGGATGCAACTAGAATGAGTAAAGCATCAATCGTTTCGATGAATACCTACTTAAAGGAGGGTAGAAATCTCATTCCCAAGCAAACACAAAACCAAGACAAGCTAATGCAAGTGCTAAGAACGCAATGCATCAACACATTAATCTCATGATGCATCAATACTACTAATGAAAGATTTAGAGTTCTCTTTTCAATTTCTCAAACATGAAAATTTGAAATGCACATATACTTTCACTTTCATATATCAAATGAATGCAATCTCTTAATTTTCCTTTGTTTTGAATTTAAAGAGACAAACACGCAAGTGTAAATCTAATCGATCCAAACGATTGTGGTCTATGCTTGGTAGTGAAGAAATAGAATCAATATGAAAAATTGGTTCAACAATCAACACTAAAAATCGACGAGTAAAACAAGTGGAAAAAACTTCAAACAAATCAATAAGATGGTTGAGGATGAACCTTGGATAGATAAGCAACCTAAGAAAATGGTTTGAAATGCTTGAGAGAGCTAGGTCACAAGGTCTAAAAACACAATATTCACTCAAATGAAATCAACGAGAGAGAACCTTAACCAAAAGCAATCAAAACAATCTAGTGAGAGACAAGAAACAAGAGAGGATAAACAAGAATGATGGATTTAGGAGGTAGAGTTGAAAAAATAACTCTATAGGAATCGTTGTGGGTGTAAAACCAGCAACTAGTGACAATCAGCCAATAGTCGCAGCAATAGAGTGACGTCATCATGAGAGTACACGTCTCTTCCACAACGGGCCGATTTCAGGAATCGTCGCGACTGTACGAAAAGCGACGCAAAGGATTATAAAATAGAGACAGGGCAACGTCGGTGTGATTGTTAACCTTTTTCCAGTGACGAACTTAAAAATAATGGAAAAGAAATAAAAACTCCGAAATAAAGACCAGACTATTCTTCCAGACAGTAAAGGGATTTTCCAGATTGACCCAGGTAACCCGAAAGACTGATGCTTTAACCCCAAAATTCAAGAGACACTAAATCAAAACCAAACAAAAGAAAACATGAGAGAAACATACAAAGGACTCCCCAGTGGAGTCGCCAACTTGTTAAGTAGGAAAGTGTTCCCTCAACGGACAGAGGCAACCCCTCTAGCCCTAGAGTGGGTCTAGTCACAACAAGACAAAACAACAATTGATTCCCTTAAATAGTCATCGTTGGATGCCTACCTCAAACTAGTGGTTGACGACGTTTTGTTGCGCTGCTCCAGCTTCTGTTTCCTGCTTCTCAATGAGCAATTAACCTGAAACACCACAAGAAAACAACAAAGCACATAACCGAGAAACAACAATGATCTATTTACTCATAAAATCAAGAAGTCATGAACCATCAAGTAAATTCATACAAGACATAGGAAATCATCATTGATTGTATTAATAATGAATCAAGAGCAAAGCTTACAACCAAGTCTAGACATTGCAAGCCTTCTCGGAGGGTCTAGCCAATATGTCTCTTCAAGAATTCACTCTCAATAATGGGTCTCCCAAATAAATAATATCTCTCTCTCACTGACAAGCTTTAATATGTTAAGGGCACTCCACAACCTATTACAAACTATTAGAAATCCCACGCTTGTCACACTCACACCAAAGCTATCTACTAAACTCAAAAGTGCTAGCAGCACTGTCCAACCAAAAGAACTAAAAGAGCTAGCAGATCATAGCAATGGTGAGTGATTTTATAGGAGAAGGAGTCTCCATGAAATGAGGGAGAGGGAGATTATCCTTAAGGGAGGTTTCACAAGAAGCGAAACCACCACCCCAGAGGAGGAAAAGCGACCCAAATTGACCAAACAACCAGCTCTAGAAACATCTAGAAGGTCAACTGTTTGAACTAATTCACCAAATCTGGATCATTGCTAGTCATGAACTAAGTCTCAGTGATGGAATCACAAAGAGGCAATGCATACAGACCATTTGTCACGATAAATAGCTGGGAGCTTCGTGCCGGACCCTAAAATTTGACTGTCGCGGGAAACAGGTGTACACCTGCAACGATGTCGCGATGAGACTATTTATGACAAGGGATCGTCGCATATATTAATGGCTTACTCACGACGAGGCAGAAAATTAGAGAATAAGGATCAATCTTGCAGCTTCAGAGAGCATTTTTTTAATCTTCTTACATGAGTGGGAGATATGAACATATTTATTTGATACATGTCACAACAGAGGGACTGAGATGAGGAGAGTGACAAACTACTGTGTAACATGCTCCTTCTTAATAACCTTCACATTGTTTTGTTGTACCTCACACTTCAGACTTCATCATCGAAAATCCTATCCTGAAATGAATATGCACTGCACTATATGTTTCCCAAGGTAATAAGCCGACTTGATATCACGTTGAGATGACATGACAGTTGGAGAGATAATTAATTCCACTTTGAAGCTAACTTAAGGTTAATGCTTGTGCTTGTTCTTGGAGGGCTACTTGACATTTCTATTGACTCATACATAAGTTTAATATGCCCAAGAAGGGTACTTCATACATGACATAAACTCAAATTGAATTTTATGGCTAGATGACAAATCCTAAAGGCTTGCAATGGGAGCCATCACTAAAATAAAATTCCTTGCTCATGAAATCCATGAGAGAATAACTACAATAATAATTTTATCTTTCTTCTTTTCATCAATTACTTAAAATCTCAATTACACATGTCATTATGAAGACTGGACCTAGTTACATTTCAACACTCCCTCTTAACTAGGGAGGTATTCATAATGACACTTGGTCATTCTCAATCTAAATAATTTCTCATAAGAAGATTTGGATAGGTGACCCATATGTAGAGCATCATATCAACTAACATTGTCACATAGAAAGGCCTTTACTAATAACTCTATCTCTCCATGAGATTCGACCACAATGCTGGCAAGACCAATGACTTACAGACACCCTCATCTGTCTCCCTTGGAGCATACCTGACCCATGTTCTCATGGTGTGTTCCACCAAGATTATTCTTATCTTGGATTCCCAGTCTTCAAATAACATCGATCCTCTACGACTACTTTTATCTTGGATGCCCTAATTCATCCTGAAAGAGTATCAGATGCTAGATGTTTACCCAATCCTCCATTTTGTCTTCCCAAGTGAAGACAAGAATGACGTGTCTATATCTCCCTCTTAATTAGGGAGGACATATCTATTCCAATAAAGGAATGTACTCATTCCTGTAGAATGAATGCACCTAAGCTCCCTCTTGGATTAGGGATTTCCAAGTTTCTTCCAAGCAAGAAACTTGTTTCCAGGCTCCTCTTAATTAGGGATCTATAGCATCTCCTGAGGTGGAGATAATGGGACAACCATTTGCTTGAATAACTTCTCCTCATGATTTCATGAACTTCTTTTAATTATCTAAGAGTCTTCATATTTGGTACTTATACATAGGCATTGACCATCCATCACTTTCATCCATGTCATCATCGGAAAGTGACCCATTAGTCCATATTTAGCCTTCCTTCATGCCATACTACTTTATTCATGCCATGTTTACTTAAGGATCTCTAATCCAACTATATGTGGATCGGTTGTGGAAGATATCCATAGATCTTCCCTCGGAAGCCCTTAGTAAAACCATCTAGGTATTTGTTAAAAAATAATGGAATGAGCATTAAAAACAACATTACCTTTATGATGGTATCACTCGAGTGATATGTGTCGATATTACGTATGTAATACCGGAATTTTGGCCATTATTCATATAAGTGAGCCTTAACGTCATAAAACGAGTCCTTTTCCATTTCATATAGGCTGAGTGCACGCTATCCCATCATGACACCTTATAGTTTGCATCAAAATCTTGCATACATATTGACACATATCCCAAAGATATATATTGTCAAGGGTCTCTTTCCTTTTTAGACTCCATTAGAGTCTTAATATCTTCCATGGAGATATCCTAGTCAAATCTTCTTGGTCTTTAAAATGTTGATTTACTTTACCATGGTTGCATATTCCATGATCTCTTCCTTCCTTTCTTCGCACATCACATTCTGAGGAGCCTCCAATCAGAGTTCCTCAATTGTAGTCAATGACCTCATACTTCATATGACAACATCTTATGTTGATTTCATCTAGTGAATGTGTGACCCATGCATTCCTACATTCCTTTGAGGGAGGAGATCATTTATTTTGATCATGCTCTCAAGATAGAGCATTGATCCATGTTACTTGCAACCATATGACATGAATTCCATAATATCAAACGTAAGCATACATACCTCATTTTTCCTTTGGGTCATCCAGACTTCTTGCAATAGCTTCCTTGATTGAAAGAGCTTCAGTCCCTTGATTTGCTTCAATTTTTTGTCATCACATCATCATCCCATGAATTCCACAATATTGGAGTTCTTGATGAAATACTTTCTTGTCCTCACGATCAGTGAACCTTTCAATGAATATTCCATTAGATAATCTTGAGGATCGAAAGTATCCCCATCAACAAATGTTTCCTTTTGTCAGATGCATGAGGAACCTTGTACTAGATTACCTTGCCACTTATGTTTCCAATGATATTCCTAAGAAAAATATCCTTGAATTCCATATATTCTAACCATCTTTCATGCTTCTCTATGATGTTGTCACGAGATATTTGTTTCAATGTTTCTATGATGCCTTTATGCATCCCATTTAGTGAATTATGATAGCCATATGTTACAACATAACGCTTAGTATTTTGAAAAGAAATTATGCAAGGAAGATTATCTCAATCATAGTAGATATCACTTACTTCCTCTATCTTGGACTTCTTCTTTTCAGCTTCCTCCATTTCTTTGGTGATATGAGCTTCATCTCTTCTTCTTTTGTTATTTTCCTTGTCAGGATCTTAGGACAATCTCTTTTGTAGTGTCCATATTCTTGACACCCATAGCATTGAATTTTAGAAATGTCCCTTTTCTTTTTCCAAGAACTAGACTTTCCAAATTTTCCTTTTCTTCTTGTCATTGTAGCATAAGCTTGAATTTTATCACCTGCTCCCACATCACATTTGGCCCTTAGTCTAGATTCTTCAATCTTGCATAGTGACCATAGATCCTGGAATGGAGTAGCTTATTTCTTCCCACAAATACTTGAATTGAAGTTACCCCACTCCTCTGGTAGTGCATTTAATACAATTGTATTCATTTCACTATCAGACATGACTTCTCCCAGATCTTGTAGTTGATCTCAAATCTTAGATATCCTCAAAAAGTATGAGGATAGTCCATCTTCCCTAGACATATTTAGCTTGTAGAGTTATTTCCTTAATTAGATGAATTCTCCAATAGTGCTTATAGGATACAAGTCTACCAATTTGTCATAGATTTCTTTTGAAGTTTCGAGTTTAGATACTTATGGGATGAGGGGATCCTTGATGGATTTTATGAGAATCCTTTGAGCCCTAACTTCTCCTTCAATATACCTAGAAAGAGCTTGAGAATCTTCCTCTCTTGGTTTTGTTATAGATCCTTTGACATGTGTTGAAAATGGCAACAAGAAATGCTAAAAATAGCACTACTATAAATAACAGTTTGGGTACCTGTGCTGAATTGAGCAATAGAGAATGAAAAATGGAAGTGCTAAAAATAACATTTCTATTTTTAGCAGTTCGGGATGGATTTCAATTTTAGTTAGTCCCTGGACTAAAATAGGAAGTAAAATTCGAATTTAAACTTAACGGTTGTTTGAAAATAAATTAATTAATTCACCATGAGTTAATTAGTTGTGAAAAATCAAACATGAAGTCTATGTGAGGACATGCAACAATTTCTCTATTAATTGAGGAATTTATCCGTCAAGTAAAGAGATAAGGATGAGTTCTAAATTGAGTTCTAATTATTTGGCTTAGTTAACTGAGTCAAGTCCAGTTAGATTGATCTAAACACTTTGTTTAAATTAATGTGAGTTTGGTTAGTTAATGCTTGCATGCATGTAACTGTTGCACTTCAGATAACTGCATATTCTCCCATAAATAAATCGTGCATGTCAGTTCTGTCAGAGACCCAATTGAGATTAGAGGAGGGATAGTGTACTATTAGTTGGATGATTTTTTCCTATAAAGGAAACTCATCTATGCAAAAGGATTCATCTCCTTTAGGTTTGTGCAGTTATTTATGAGCCAAGTGAGCAGCGTGAGGTGGGAATTCACACAAGTGGAAGCACTAGACCCCAGGAAAAACTGCGCAAGGAAATAGGAGGCTTGAAGGGTAGAGGAGAAGGTTGTGAGAGCCTTTGACTGTCTATGAGCAATATTGTTTAATTGCAGAGAGAGCAGGATAAGTTGAGAGATATTTCTTTTTGTAACTTGAACAAGATTTCCACTTGTATGATAATACAGAATTGGGGTTTTAGGTTGAGGCTTTCCCCAGGTTATTTCTTTTGTGTTATGTGTGATTGATTTCTTCTTATCAGTTATATGTGTTCAATTGGTCTTGCTCATATTCGATTAAGCTTCCGCATAATTGTTTGTAGAAGTAGATCAAGTATTTTGCTTTAGTATATTATATTATCAGGTGATCTACAGGTGGGAATTTCTACAACATGTTCCATCACTTCATTTTCAATGAGATTCCAATTTGTTCTTTTCTTCCATACAATATAGTTTGAAGCCCTAACCAATTTATTGCTTTCATATCAAAGGGAAATTTTGATAGATATACTTACTTGTTAGAATGCTCCTTCTTCTTGTTGCTTCCTTGATAGTTATCATGACATAGAGGATAGAAAACTTTCTTTTGATGAAGATAAATTTCTTCAATAATGATCCTTGATCCCACAGAGAGGGAGATCCCTTGGATCTTTGATGATGATGATGTCTTTAGTGGTAAGGGTCTTGTTTGAGAGAGATCACCTTAGATTCTTGATGACAACACCTCTAACTTACTTTGGATGAATAAGCTTCAAATTTGTTTGAGTAGATGTAGGGTTTTAGCCTTCTCCTTCTTAATGATGATCCAAATACTTCTTTGATCTAGGGTTATGATGCTTCCTTTGACTTCAAGATGATGTTATGTATTCCTTGACATTTGATCCTTGAGCGTCCCTTGATAATATTCCATTCCTTGAATTAGTCACCTTAGCTTTGATTCCATGTTGAGAAATCTAGGGCATAGTAATTATGTGATTTATCTTCTATTAGTAACTACTTGTGAGTGATTTTTACTTCTTTAGACTAGGATCTTATTTTACTTAGGTTATTAGTGTTCTTCTTCATCAAACAAATACCAATTCATAAACCATAAAGAGACAAGAGACAAAATATAGGCTATCATCCAGGGCTAAAACCTCTCACTCTTTGAGAGTAAAACCTGAACAAATTCTTCTTCTTATAGAGATTCCAATTGACGAATACCAAAGCCCTTGACCTATTAGACCTCTCCAAGACCAAGACACAAAGCTTCCTGTCTTTCCCTCTTGAACCAATGATGGTCAACTTCCTACTTCTTCCTTCTAATTTGATTTCCTTTCAGATCTAAGCTTTGTTTCCTCTGATTTTAGACTTTCAATATTTCAGCCCTAAATCAGAACCCTTGCACATGTAGATAACAATCCTTGATCTCCTTCACTTGAGGTGGAGAGTACTTATTTGGAAACCCAACCTTACTTATGACTTCAATCTAGTTTCCTTTGAAACTCAAACTTACTACAACATAAGATTACTTCTTTCTTTGCACATGTAATAGTTACAACACCCAAAAATAGACCCAAGACTTCCTTCTCCCTTCGCTAATACTTAGGCTCCCTCTTGATCACCTTCACATTGTTTTGTTGTACCTCACACTTCATACTTCATCACTCAAAATCCTATCTTGAAATGAAAACACACTTCACTATATATAGTTGTTTATCAAGGTAATAAGATGATTTGATATCAAGCTGAACCGACATGAAATTTGGAGAGATAATTAATTCCACTTTGAAGTTGAATTGCGGTTAATTCTTGTGCTTGGTCTTGGAGGGATACTTGACATTTCTATTGACTCATACATAGATGTAATATGCCCAAGAAGGGTCCTTCATACATGACAAAGACTCAAATTGACTTATATGACTAGATAACAAATCCTAAAGGCTCACAATGGGAGGCATCACTAAAATAAAATTCCTTGTTCATGAAATCCATGAGACAAACACTACAATAATAATTTTATTTTACTTCTTTTCATCAATTAAATAAAATCACAATTACACATGTCATTATGAAGACCAAACCAAGTTACATTTCAATAAGTCCCATATTAAAACTGAATTAACTAAGTTTGTCAAGGCTAAAACCATTTTCCAGGTTAAACACTCGAAATGGGTATCAAATCATGTTCCAATTAGAAAAAAATGGGGATATTAGAATTTGTATAGATTTTCAAAATTTGAAGAAATCATCTAAGAAGGACAATTTTCCATTACCTCCTATGGAGCAGATCTTACAACTAGTTACAGGCTCTGAGTTGATGTCTTTTTTAGATGGGTTTTCCGGTTATAACCAAATCCTCATTCATCCTACATGTTGTATGTGTTTCTCGTAGGCATTCCTTGGTTGCAAAAACTATGGCAGGAAACCAAATCAAGTAGCCTGTAGGTTCAAGATGGCCCTTGAACCAAAGGGGGCTCCCTCAGTTGCTATGAGTTTTTGTTTAATGTTGTTCACCTGTCACTGAACAACAACCTTTGAAGCACAATGGCCAACTTTATGTTTTTAATTAGGGGTGGTTAGCGATCAATGACAATCACTATCCATGATTAAAGGCCTCTCTCAAAAGGCTACTTCTCAAATTGTCAGTTTCCAGCCTGACATAATGAATTAATGTTTCAAGGATTATGATAGAATAATGTAAGGAGTTTCCAAATAATTAAGCATTCAGATTGACTTCTTAACAACTAGGGAATTTTGGATACATGTAGCATATTTCTACAACCCAACAAAACACATTGTAGAGGATGACAAAATTCAATAATTAGTAAATATATAAAGGAGCTATCTTAGACAAATATTCCAATAAGCTAATCCCTTTAATGATTATAATTTTGCAGGGGATTTCAAAAATATTGATACTCAATCTATTCTTACCCAGAATCTTCTATGAAAACTTGAACATGTGTAGAAAGAGAGTATGAAAGTACTAGAAAGACATACTAGAAAACACAAAATTCTATCAAACTGGAACCGGAGGGCTTTCATTAGAAATCCTATAATAGAAGTTATTACAAAGTGAAGAGCCTTGGCATCAAAAGCCAGCCCTATTTACTACAAATGAAATAATATAGATAGACAATATCTCTCCTAAGTGTTACAAAGTGAAGAGCCTTGGCATCAAAAGCCGGCCCTATTTACTACAAATGAAATAATATAGATAGACAATATCTCTCCTAAAATATAAACTAAAAAATAAAAAAAATCTCTGAGTAAACACGGGAAATTTGGAATTGATGAAAATCATCTGCCTTGGAATCTGCATAAATCTTCTTTGATTGTTTATCTTTCTGTTTGAAATCTTTAACAATTTCACAATTGGTGCATATTCTACCAGTTGTATTCTTTGAATACTCTTAGTTTCTTGAAAATTCTCATCGAATATGTCAATCTAATGATTCTTCATAAAAGCTGGGAAATATCATGTAACTGTAGCCTATTAATGAGTCAATTTTCCTTTGATGAGGAATAACTGTAGCCTATTAATGAGTCAATTTTCCTTTGATGAGGAAAATTCTGCCAACTGTTTAACCAGCTGTCTTTTTAACTTATAATTCATGCCTTTTTTTGTTAAATTGCTAGAGTCAAATTCCTTGGAAAACATAGGTAATGTCTGGTTGTATAAATGTTTCTCTGAGAAACAGAGTGAGCAAGAACCGAATGAATGAGACTTGTGATAAAACCATATAAATATAAAAATTCAATTATAAAACCTTCAACTGAATTCAAACACTTTAGTTATACTTAAAGAAATTTGGCCATATGGTCAAAGTCCTTTCTTCCACACTAGAAGACAAAATTGTCTCCTCTTAATTTATGTGTGACCTCCATCGTTTTCTTTACTTGAGCTGTAGCATAAACATAAACACGTACGTGCATATGGACTTGTTGTCTGTAACCTGTGCATTGTAGAAAATTTGGGCAAAATGTAGACATTGATTCTGAAATATGATGAAGTGATTTGTCCACTCTACTAGTAACGGAGGGTGATTTAATAAATATGTTCGTTCGACCTTTATATCTTCTGGTGTTCATCATTCTTTGCATTGTGTAACTATAGAAATAAAACTATCTGATTATGCATAAAATACATATAAAGAAGACCATGGTGAATTGCCATAGAAGCAAAAAAATTGTTGTTGACAATCATTGATCTCATGTATATTAAATAAATAGCCTAACTTCATGTCTGGGTAAACTGAATATAAGAAAGAAGTTATAGCAATGTCTCCAAGTGGTGTATTTATTAGAAGTGATTGCATTTTTTGGCTTCTAATAGTGAATCATTGTGGAAATAAGAATGTGTTTCAATCTCAGAATTTCCATAAGAAACAATCAATCTTATGTGTGCTTCTGGACTTTCTATTCCTTTTGAAAAATACAAATAATTTTCTGCTTTTGAAGTTGACTAGAGTAGAAAACCATCTTAGACTTGAGAATGAGGAAATTTATCCTCTCTACATCACTTCTCTGCAGTCTTGTCATCATGAAATCTGGATATATACCCATGACAGAACCGATGAAATCTCCCAAACACCTCAAAAATTCTGGCATGAGTTCTAATTCATATCATCCATGTTTCGATTTTTGAAATTCGTCTTCGTTTTACCAAAAATGAAGCCTGAAATTCGTTGCCTATAGATGTCTGCGAATTTTTTGGTCCACTGTTTTCTTGAAAACACAGGTGGATTTTGTGGGGGTTGTTCCGAAATCCTCCTGCTGATGCCACGTGTTCATGGGTGGTTTTGTGAAACATTTTATTTCAGACCCCCTCTTCCATTAAATGTCGAAAGCTTGAGGGGGTCCGAAATTAGATATGTGCCTTTGATTTTGCAAGCATCTCTTATCACTGTTGAAATTTGCATACTTTTTATCCAATGGCTTGGCATGTTATTTAATGCGCTTCCCAATAAATAATGAAATTTGACATATAACTTGGAGATTAGATGCTTGGTCTAATAATTTTAACAAAAAGTTTTAATAAATAATAAATAAAATTTATAAAATATATAAATGTTTCTATAATTTTATAATTATTAAAACTTTTGTTAAAATAACATCATTTACCAATCAAATTTATAATTGTTTCAAAAGAATGGGGCCAGGAACAACTACCAAATTGCAACTAAAAAATAATTTTCGGTGTAACAAAATATGTTACAACAGTATAGAGAAGTTGAAGACAACATTTAGAACCAAATGGGGAACATATGCATACCAAAATATTCCTTTTGGTATGATAAACACAAGAGAAAAATTTCAAAGAGTGGTGGATATTGCTTTCAGAGGTCTGATTAACAAATAAGTGGTTTTTTACTTGGATGATATCACAATTTATCCTAAAAAGATAAATAATCATCTACATGACCTAAAACAGATCTTTGGGAGATGCAGAATGTTTGGGATATCTGTTAATCCCAGGAAATCTTTATTTTCCTTGATTGAAGGAATTTTTTTAAGGTTTATAGTTTCAAAATATAGAATTACCATAGATCTTGAAAGAGTTAAAGCCATTTCTAAAATCCCTTTCCCCACAACACAAATTCAATGCAATCATTTCTAGGACAAATCAATATTTTCAAACTTTTTGTGCTAGAATTTTCATAGATTATTATGCCACTACAAAATATGATAAAAAAGAATGCAATCTATATATGGGGATAGACTGTAAGAAAGGATTTTGAATCCTTAAGCAGACAATTATCAATGCTCCTCCATTATCTTCTCCTAACTATTCTAAAGAATTTATTTTGTATATTTTTGCTTCTGACCACTCATATGCAACGGTGTTAACTCAGAATAATCAGGAACAAGCAGAAGCTCGCATAACTTTCTACAACTCAACATTACAGGGAGCATGTTATGCAACCAACTCGCAAAATATATATCAACGCCTTAAAAGGTATCCTCTTCGAGGGAGAAACATCCTTTACATTACATAAATGAACAATGTTTGGATGATACAAGTTACAATACATCCTTTGTATATATAGGAGTCTAAAGGGTGACAATATAATCATAACCTACAATAATAATGTAAGGGAACGACAATAACAATAGTGGGCTTCTATGGTGCACCACAATAACAATATGGGGGCTACATGGGCACACCAATAACAATAAGGGGGCTACACTAACAATAACAATAAGGGGCCTATATGGGTATTCTAGGGACCTAACATGTCCCTATCCTTCAAAAAAATGTTTTCCTCAATGTTTGAGTAGTTCTAGATGCTTCTGTATAAAATTCTCCTCCTCCTATGTGGAATCTTCAACAGGTAGGTTCTTCAACTTAATGATATACTTTGAAATTGATCAATTCCATAGCTATCAGGTTCTTATCTCTGTGAGTGCTTTCGGCTCAAATATGCTTTTTCCTTCTTCGCAAAGTTCTAGAAACACTATTTGAACTGGAAACTTGTCACTAATAACCTTCTTTAAGCATGAAACATGGAAAACTAGGTGTACTCTAGAAGATGCAGGCAACTCCAATTTGTATTCCATAGTACCAATATTTTGCAACATCTTGTAAGGACCATAGTACTTGGGTGATAATTTACTATCCTTATTAGCTTTATTGAGAGATTTTTGTTTGTATGGTTGTAGCCGTAAAATACCCAGTCACCTACATCAAAAATTATTTCACTGCGATGTTGATTTGCTTGTTGTTTCATTCAATTCTGCAACATAATGAGGTTATCATTAAGAGTTGGATAACTTGTTGTTGATGCTTGATGTGATATTCCACTGCTTGAACCTTAGAATTTTATCTTAAAGATGAGGTGATGGGTGGTGGATAATATCCATAAACTTCCATAAATGTGGTCATTTTTGCTGTAGTGTGGAAGGAAGTCTTATACCACCATTCAAGTGAGGTAACTGTTAGTCCTTACAATTTCCTAGGCTAAAAAGGAAATCGAGAAGGGTAACCTTAAACCACTTCAGCTAAGTAGCTAGCCCTACTTAGCATGAGAGGGATCTATCTAAGTGTCTTATTAGTAATATGACTTTAAAAAAAATGAGTTTTAGGTTAGATATATGTATTTGTTTGTTTGTTTGTGAAAATTTGGGTTTTAGGGTTTGCTGAACTTAGGGTTTGGAGCCACAAATAGGTCTAGGATGTAGGAGTGCAAGAACAAATATGAGAAGGAGCTAGATATCAGAAGCCATGGTGTATTTAGAATTTTTTCAGTGTAGTATAGAGGAGAAAGTGTAGAATAAACTAATGAGCATAAGTAAACATGATTTTATTAGCTTAGGAAGACATGAACATAACTATGAAAACCAGATAACAGAGCTTGAAAAACAATAATTATGTATATTTCACTATCAGGCATCCATAGAAAGAATAGATATCATCTCGATAAAGATTTTTAAACCATTAGAAAATAAATAGAATGAAGAACAAGCACCATGAACTCACTGGGCTAGAATTCCTTGAAAATAACTATAACCTATCTCTGTATTAGCTGAAAAGATGATTACATGCAAGACTCCTCCACAAAAAGTTCAACCCTCTTCTAATGAAGAGAAATCATACATATAGACTCTTCTAGACCACTTTCCCACCTTCAGGAGTCAAATTCCTTGGTGGAGGAACTGAATCCAAGATTCTCTCAACCAACAGGTGAGAGTGAGAAGGTGAAACTCAAACACTTCATGGAGAGTTTGTTTAGGAGTTTGCTTCTTTTATGAGGTCTAATAAACATAAAAAACAACCTATGATGTACATTTATTCATGCCTACATCACATAGCCTCGAAAATAGTGCCATTACATAGAGATTCTTGGCTTTGACCGAGTCAAACTAGAAACTAGAAATTTTACACACTGAAATTTACAAATTAAAACACAGAAAAGTGCAGAAGAACAGTGCCGATGTTGAGCTGATTTGAGGTGCCTTCCATGGGTCAAAATGAAAAACTAAGAGAACAACCAACTATCCCTTCAAGTCCAGATTCCATAACAGTTTGAAGTTTTGAATTTGGGCCATGGTAAGGGTTTCAAAAATCCATTCTCTTAGGGTCACTCCCTGTGCACAACACTTGTCAAAAAAGGGTTGAGAATGCTAGTTTTTTGCCACTTTTTTGCACTTTTCTCCAAAACTAAGCCACCTCTGCAAAATATGAGAAAATGGGTTTTTATAGGATGGCAATATCTTTCCAAGAGTGTAGACCTTTCCTAAAATATATGCTTGAGGAAAAAGCGCAGCGCCAAGGCGTTGCGTTTTTGGAGCTGCTGATTTTTTGAATTTAGCTCAAAAATTCTCAAAAAACAAAAAGTGCTCAGAATTTGCTCAAATTTCGCTGGAAGCTATAAAATTATTTTTTTTAAACCTTCATAGATGCTTCAACAAGCATCTCTAAGTTTCCCTCATCCTTTTGGTCCTTTTTCGCTTCCTTGAGCTTGTTTTCAAGCTGCTTTACCTTGACATTGGCGATCATGTTTTGAGCCTGGTAGTGGTGCATCATATGTCTGAGCAACTGATTATCTTTGTTTTCCTTCTCAAGGAGCTTATTCAACTGTTCGTTCACCCTGTTGAGCCAATACTTCTTCTCTTGATTGATCTCAAGAGCAATTCTATCTTCTAGGTCCATGTCTTCATTCAATAGGGTGTGTTTTTCCTCTTCTTGCAAAGATTCCTTCAGGCCCTTTGTTCTTGGCCTTTTCCTCTTTTATTTCCCTTTTGATCCTTCAGGCTCACTTGATTCTATGATTTCCTTGCCTTTGACAACTTGCTGCAATATATTGGCTTGTTCTTTTTCCATGATCAATTCCTTTGCTTTAAGCTGACTAATCTCTTGTTCAAGGAATGAAATGGCATATTCTTATTTTTCCATATTGATTGTAAGCTCCTTGATTTGATAGTATTTATCTATGATTGTCTATTGCATGCTTGAAGTCTGATCCTTGGCCTCTGAATCAACTAGCTCAAACTCATGCTCAACTGTGTCTTTATCTTTCGTTGTTGGTCCCTAATTTTTCGACGAAGAAGGCTTGGCCCCTTTCTCTCCATGAGAAGAAAACACAAGCCTCTATCCTCTCTTGTACACTTTAGTCACCTCAGCCTTAGGTACTTGAGTTTTCTCAACTGATTTGCTGGAGGATCCCACTTCCAATTGTTGTTTTGGTGTGCTAGAGGTTTCAACTGCTACATTGGCCTCATGCCATTTTAGGGTGGTTTCCAAAAAGGGTTCCCAGGTTATGCCTTTCTCTACAAGTTGGTGAAGGACTATAGTCTTAATTAGACTATGATGAAACAGGCTTGGGTAGTGCTCCTTGTTCTTAATTTGTATTTTCTCTGACATTTTGGAAATGCTCCTAAATAGATAGTTACATATGTTGAGTGGCTTCTAAGAGGTGAAGTGCATTAGGAGGCGGAAATGATAAGCATACAACCTAGAGAATATCCCTTAATATGTAAAGAACTTCATGATAATCTTCATCAAAGGGGAATGTTTCTCCAATAGTATCTGAAAGGCATAGTGTGATGATGTTTCTCCCTGTATGGTGTTTTTAAGAAAGGCTTGTAGTATTCAAGATCTAGGCTCATTCCCTTGAACCAATATTCATCATTGTTCAGTAGCCCTTTTGCAAGTGAGATGGAGGCCACTGAAAAAATGAACTCAACACTAGTGATTCAACTGAGTTTCCACCCAATCTGTTAATTGTTCCTGAAAACCCACCTCACTCACCCTTTTGCAAAACTCCAAGCAATGTACATCTTTGAAGCACTGTTTGATGAAATGATAGGAGTTGATTTCATTACAATTTGATGGCACATATCTGAGGATCTTCCCTACCTTATGATGTCTTTTCCTCTCTTGTGAAGATTCTTCCTCCATGATGAAAAAAAACCCTAGCAGCATGCAATGAAAAAAAGTGTGAGGTATGAATGGAAATGAAGTGATGTGAAGGTGGATTTTGACAAAATGATAGAGGAGGTTTGGAAGAGGTGGATATGAACTTTGGTAGCCGATGAAAATGAGTGAAGAAAATAATGGAAGAGTGATCTTCTTGCAAGGAGGAAAAACATGGTTTGTAATGAAAAATGCCCAAAAACCTCTAAGAATGAGCTAGGGTTTTATTTTTTGAGGGGTAAAAATTTGTTTTGAGGTGGATTAAATGGTTAAAATGGTTTATTAAACATGTATGCAGGTGTAGGGAAACATTTTACATGTTTATGAACCAAAAATAAAAATGGCCATTATCACCCTATCATTTCCCACGAAAATTTTCACTACAAACCCTAATTTGAAGAATCATTGGCATGAGATGATTTTGAAAAGAAAATGACAGAGAATGATGTTGCTTGGCTTAGAAGTCAGTGAAATTAAGTTTGCAAGCCAAAAATGGAGTTTGTGAGAGATTTGAAGGTTTTCTGGACACTCTGTCCCGTGCTTAATTCTTTGCTCCTGTGGGCAACATAGTTCTTCTGTGCACAATGTTGACCCTATGTGCATAGTGCCTTGTTCCTGTGCGCAATGCCTCTCAGTTTTTTTCAAATTTTCCTTAGAAATCAATTTTTTGTCTCTTTTGGATGGGAGAGCTCGATTCTCAAGAGTGAATAGGAGGAAAATGAACCAAGTTTGGGGGCTTTTGAGTTTATATAGGCAAAATTATTTCCCTTTTTGAAAAAGAAATGGGACCCATGAACCTTTAAAAACTGATTTTTCACTTTTGAAATAGAGTTACCTTTACCACTGAAAACTGAGTTACCTTTTCACTTTCATGAGTGTTGGAACTTCTTCTTCTGGGACATTTTGACCATGAAAACATGATGAATGTGTGATAAATTACAAATCAATACTCAAGAGCCTCTTGACATGTTCTATTCACTGCTAGATTTATTCATGAAAATGATGGACCTTGGAAACCCTAGCGACCTCATGGATGACGTAAAACTAAATTGGATGATGTTGATGACTGACATTTTTTTATTATGACACCTCCATAAAAATGTGATAGTTGACTAGCATGAGTGAATTTCCAAAAGACTGACCTCATTTCTACACTGACCAAATTTTGCTGTGTAAACCTAGTGACATAAAAAATTTGATTTTGATAGTCTTGACAAGCATAGTAAAAGAACATTTGATCCAGGTGACAGGATAATAAGACTGACACTAACAGTAACCACTTGTCCGATTGTGTTTGTTTATGAGATACAAAGCAACAAATATAACCTTCCAAGCATTTATTAACTATCTCAGTTTTCCCATCAGACCAAGGATGATAAGATGAGCTATGAGCTAATTGAGTACCAAGACAAGAAAAATAATTTTGTCCAAATATTTCTAGTGAAAATGGGATCCCTATCACTTACTATAATATTTGGGTTTCCATGAAGCTTTTGAATTATTTCCATAAATGCAGTAGAACTATACTGGATTTAAAGGATGAGATAATGCACAAATGTGTGCATACTTGGTAAGTATATCAACTACCACCATGATGACACACTTTCCTTCATAATTGGGTAAACCTATGATAAAGTCTATTGAGACCTCCTCCCAACGTTGACTTGGAATGGCTAAAGTTTGTAACAAACTTGGGGTCTTAATTGTCTCA
Organism: Pinus taeda; assembly: GCA_000404065.3. Lineage (NCBI taxonomy): Eukaryota > Viridiplantae > Streptophyta > Pinopsida > Pinales > Pinaceae > Pinus > Pinus taeda. Next base: position 33,840 of record APFE030584933.1, on the reverse strand, counting down.
ACTTTATTTTGTTGGAAAACCAAGCATTCTCCCACAAACTACTGAATATCATATTCCTCGACCCTATGGTAAGTTTTTAAAAACCCTGAGTGCCCTCCTGTTACACATCATTTTGTCACTGTCCCTGTACTCCTCGTTCCTTGATCCTGGGGGACCTCTAAATTGAACCCTGCATGCTTTGCCTTCATGA